>JAWQUT010000060.1:314637-338019 GCA_033807755.1 Ellobium chinense
CCCCCCACCCGCTTCCGATTTTCCGGCACATCTCCTTTTTTCTAACAGAACACTTTTATCCTTGTGGCTTATATATGACTACGAAATTAGTTTGTCCGTATCTCCTCGACGAGGCCATCAAAGAAACACTACAAGACTTGAGAGTCACGGTTAGACAGGAGGGCACATCTTAAAACAGTGCGCAGCGATATTTTGGGAATTCCCCAACTCTAGTTTGGAAATTGCCGTACTCCAACTAAACTATCATGGATTACTGAATGTCAATGTCCCTGTTCACACATCTTTTTGGCCATCTCTTGGTACTGAGGAAATTACTTTCTCTCCAAACCCTTACAACTGTCGCCTTTGGCACCAGGAGTTTTATTCCTGTTCCCAAATTTAGAGAAGCATCCTGAATGTCAGCATTTTTCTGAGTAAAAAGATAAAATTATCATTGTAATCAGAATGGTCGACAACGGATTCTGTGTTAGAAACAGGCCATTCTTTTCTGAATGACTGTCTAGAGTTCTTGGATTTCATCTGATGTCTAATACATCATGTGAAATTAAATAATCACAATAGATACACGATGTAATAACGGAGACTGTCATTCTAGAATAAAAAATTAATTCTTTTGCGGTTGGGTCAGAGACATAATATGGAGATGTCCTCGTATATTTTAAACTAATCCTGCTATCGTTACGTCCGTGCCAGGAGCAGTTTAGTGTTCTGTCCAAAATTAATGGTAATAGCGAGATTATGTTTTAACTCTGGTATTTTAAAAGGTCGCAGTAACCTATGTTGTCATGCGCACACAGCTTTTGTTGTTACTGATGTTGTTATTGCTCTTGTTGTTGTCTAAATCTTTATTCCACACACTACATCGCTGCTCTTGATGTTAATACATTGGTTAAAGCACAATTTTTCTATTGTCAATGTCGCACACAGCGATGTCAGAGAATAAGTTGCCCCACGCAGGTTTGTACTGAGGGATTCTTTCCCTGCAGCTGTGATCATCGTCGACAATTTTATTAGTGATGATAAATAATAATAATAATAATAATACTGAGGCATATCAGCCTCTTAACCAAGCCAATGCCCATTCACAAGTACGCACAGTGTTATTACCCCAACAGACCAGATCACTCAAGGGAATTTTCTACTCATCTTAACATTTACAGGCGCGGATCACTAGCATTTGGATATTATCTTGTACCGTCTTACAGCATTTCGACTGAGGAAAGTGTGAGCAATATTTGCTTACAGATGTCATACTTTACCGTAGGTTCGTAATAATTCACACTTCAGCATGCATGAAATCTTTGTCTAATGCATTGCTAGTCGCAGCAATGGAGCGTCCTGGTCATTCAAGCTCTAGTTCCAGATGCCCATTCCATGACACTTGAGTTAGGTGAAGAATGGGAGTAAAGTGTCCCCCTTCCCCGCCCCCTCCCCCCACACCAAAAGCNCGCCTCTCCCTCGCCCTCCCATACAACAACGTAAACCATCTGAGTAGTGAGCCGAACCCTCTAATCTCTTGTTTTAACATTGTTTACATTGTGAGTGCGATCCGCAAGTCTCACAGCCCTGCGATCTCCCTGTCGGGCACCAGCTAGCGCCTCTACTCGCATAACGAACCTCTAAATATCCCATTTTCTCATGTCACAATACCCCTTTCTCTCTCTCCCTTCTCTCAGCTTTCGTCTATATATCAGTCTGGCACCTTCAAAATCAGTGACCTTCTACTCCATCCTCCTCTCTCTTTCCCAAGTTTATTTCTTTATGAAGTCTCTTCCTGTTTCCACCCCTACCGCCACCCCGCCCCCCTCCGCCAACCGCCAACCCCCCACCATGATCCTTAATAAAGTCTATCAGTTTTTGTCTGCTTTCCTGCGATGTTGTCGGGTCAGATTTTATAAAGGAGCCAAACCAAATTTAAAATAGCGCCATATGAAGCCCCACCAGAGCTCTCAATAGAAGCCAAAAGGTATTATTAAAGCAAGTAATCACATGAAAATAAATAAATTTCTCATGGCAGTTTGCAAGTGCGCCTTCACAGTTCTCCTGGCATAGATTTGCAATGCGAAATTCATACTGTTTTCACTCGGAAATGGTGAAAAAAAAATGTATAGAAATTACATATCAATTCAATTCTTAGAAAAGAGTCGAAAGGTAGCCAGGAAGCCATGTCGTTAAAAAACGCCAACAAAGCTGAAAATAGCCAAATTTGGCGTCTTCGGAGCCAGCCTGGCAACATTGTCTTTGTGTGTCTTCCCGTCAGCTTCCTCTGGTTTTGTTTTGTTGTTTTTGTTTTGCCTTTATTCCATCTTCGTCCATTTATCTGTCCGCTTGTGTTAACATCAAAGTAAATTTATCTCAAGCTCACGTTCTCGTCTGACACCTCTCTCTCTCTCTCTTTCTCTCTTTCTTTCTCTCTCGCTCTCCTTTTCCATCTCACTGGATGTCTTATAATAAAAATATAATGTGGCCAATATTCACATACTCGATATTTCCGACTTTTTTTTTTTTTTTTTTNNTTTTTTTTTTTTTTTTTGTTCACACCCAACACATCTTTTCTGTGGCGGAAGGAGACGTCGCGGGATTTCTAAAGTATTGAATTCATTGATTTAGAACTCTCAAGGACAGAGGTTTGACAACGGGTATGTTAATCAGTTATGTATTGATTTGGTATAGTGAAGACTATAGTTTATTGAGGCGGCTTGGTATTTAGCACTCACTCACTCACTCACTCACTCACTCACTCACTCACTCACTCACTCACTCACTTACTTCCCTGTTAAAACGCTTGCGATAATTTGGGCATGTGTCTATTATGTGCAACAACTGACTCATAAATAGATAACGGTAACCTTACCAATAAGGATGAATGAAAAAGCAAGTAATTATCACAAGATGTTACATGATGATTAGCCCCNACCATTCAGAACGTACCTCCCCCCTCTACACTCGACATTCTTGATCTACATACATAATGCCTGTGAGGGGGCGGTTTTCTGTTGAGGTTTGAAGAGGGGGAGGGGAGGGCGTGTTGCTCGACGACTTTAAGTACATATTCAAACATGTCTTATGTCCTCATCACGCATCTCTCTGGTGAAGTCATTAAGATGAGTAAGGATGCATTTCAAAGCATCGAGAGCCCCTTCTGTCACCGGACGCATTCGGAATCATCCTCTGCCAATTAATGATGAGTGATACTGAAGTCTTGTGATCCCTGACCTGTGATGGTCGCGAGTGGAGATGCTGAAGTGTGTGTCCAGATAGCGGGGTATCGATTTCCAAAGCCTTCTTGATGGTCACTCCGGAATGGATCTTCGTCATGAATGCCGGACGCTCGGCTCAAAATCTACGGAATGTCTTAAGTGACCAGCTCGTTATTTACAAAATGGGTTTCGGTGTCAGTATCAGTTTCCTTGAGTCATGGTGATAGAGGAAGTGATGGTGTTTCATTCTGGCCAACTGATCAGGGCTCGTTGCTCGCTTGCTGGTACTGAGCGACGGATGTCAGGGGTGGTATCAGGGGCCTGTCCCGTGACAATCTAATCTGGTGCATTGATGCTTATGCTGAAGGGGATGTATAATACAGGGACGTTTCTTATTTCCCCAAATAATCATAAGCTGGCTAGCCAGCCAGCCAGCTAACCAACCAATCAATCAATGAACCACATCAACAAGTAAATAAAGAAGAGACATTTTTCTAGAAGCTCAGTTGGTCCGTTGGTCGGTCAGTCACGCGGACGACTAATCTGTGAGTCCAGTTATTCATTGAAAACTTAAGTCAGTTAGTGATTAATAATGGCCCATCTGTCAGTTTTCAGTCGTCACCTTGGCCATCCGGTCGGTCAGTCAGTCAGTCCGTCAGTCAGTCCGTCAGTCAGTAAGTCAGTAAGTCAGTCAGTCAGTCAGTCAGTCAGTCAGTCAGTCAGTCAGGTAATGAGTTTATCAATCGGTGAATAAATGTGCCAGTCAATCAATCAATCAATCAATCAATCAATCAATCAATCAATCAATCAATCAGTCAATCAATTAAGCGACGATTCGATCAATCAAGCAGTAGTAGGCCTGTCTATGAGTGATCTCATAATCAACCAACCATGTTACAAATTTGCATTCTAGGAAATAAATAAGCACCGTCGATTCTTGAAAAAAAAGTAGAACCAAGCCCTGAAAGTCTTCGTGGACGCCTAAGGTTCTGAGACTTGCTAGTGTTGTGTTCCAGGCGTTGGTACCATAGCACCAAGATGATCGCCCAAGACTAAGTGTCCATTACAAAGACAATAATGACCATAAGCCATCACACGTCATCGAGGCCAAAATAATCAAGAGGGTCGAAGGATTTATCTGACAATCTATTGATCAGAAGGGTCCCTGGCTGAGACGGGGTGGAAAATAGAGTGGCAAAAACAGTGTCGTCGTCTCTTTCTTTACTCTTGTGCTCAAGGAAGTGGAGAAAGAAAACAGTGGTTACGGGATTTATTTTGCGTGTGGTGTCGTGTTCTTTGAAGAGATTGTGGCGCAGATCTCAGTGACTTAAACAAAAAGAAGACTTTTATTTCTGTGACCTAATTCACTTGTTGAAGTATTGTTGGTTGATAAATGCTGAACGTGCGTGTGAAAGGTGGTGAAATGAGGTGACGGACGACCTTTTCTTCTGACGTTTGGTTGTACACTACACGAAAGGTTTCATTACGTCATTAATTCTACCAATTTATCGTTCTTCTTTTCCTCGTTGTACTTCTTTCGTATTTTCTCTTCACCGCCGTGTCATTTTCCTCCCCTGTTTCTTTTTTCTTCGCCATTGCCCCATACTTTCTCTCCTCATTTGTTCATTGTCTTAAGAAAAGCTTTGACATGTAAAGAAAGATGTTATGCGCAGTTATCCTGTACTTGATAAGCCTAACTGGATTGATGATAGTTGCGCTGTGATGATGGCGTAGTTTAAATGAAATGCTAAAAACCAACTGTATGAAGGGTATGGAAGAAACAGAAAAAAAAAAACAACACCAACGCCTTAAAAATATTAAAATGAACTAGATATTAGATGCCACTAATCTATAGGCCACTGAAGTCGGAACAAAGGAATTCCTCTTCGTTGAATACGGCTCCGTTACACTGTAATCATTTTACTTTACAGGGATTCAGCCTGACTGTAATCACCGAAAGTAGATCGTGAAAACAAAAGAGAATACACACAGACGCGAGCGCGCACGCACACACACACACACACACACAGACACTCACACACACACACTACAAATACACACACACACACTTTCTCTCTCTCTCTCTCTCTCTCGCTCTCTCTCTCTCTCTCTTGCGCTCTCTCTCTCTCTCTCTCACACACATACACACACACACACACACACACACACACACACACACACAACCACCACCTTCAAGAACAACAAGAACAACATACACAACCACCACCACCACCATCAACAACAACAACAACAACAACAACAACAACAACAACAACAATGACAAGAGCATTGAACTTAACAGGACATTTTATTCTGGCGATAGCCTTCTAAGAGTAGGACTTTTTAATGGCTGTATACAGATCTGATTTATAACATACAGGAATCTAACTGGTCAACGACCGGCATGGTCCAACGAGTCACTGTGTTCCTACATTATCTCATCATCACAAAACGAACACATAATATAAAGACAAAATGAGCCTTGGCTACAACCACCATAAAATAATGGTTTAACGAGCCGTTTGGTAAACCACGGTTCAAAAACAAAGAAAAAGATGGAAAAGGAATTTTAAGGTTAACTGAATATTTTGTACTAGCAGTATCCCCATGGTACGAACTGAAAGCCCATTACTTCTAAACATACGGAATCCTCTCTACTGTTATGAGATCTCGTAATATGATTTAACCTTTCACGGCTCTGCCTGATCCGTAACCCACATAGTATTGAGAAACTTGGTTATAGCGAAGTGCTTACGACTTTCCAAATTTGGCCGTTATATCCGTCAGCCGTTGTTTCCTTACCGGGGTACTGAATAAGGAAATATATTAATTTAAATTATGACCCCTTCTTTTTGTGCTGAAGGGAAAAAAAAGGCCACTTGCGAACAAAAGTTGGAGACGGGCGAACTCGATCTGCACTCGTGTGACTGTTATGGCCCAATATGGTCTACCACCCAAATCTCGTAAACACTTGAGATAGTCTAGACAGGAAGACTATGGTCTTGATTCTGTTTTTTGGCCAGTAAATCGAGACGAAGATTAAGTACTTGTGGCACTGGGTTTATTCATTAGTCTTCAGCTGAATATGCGTGGTTTTTGTCTGGTGTATTTTGGCTAATATGCGGAGTCGTCGCTAAAAAGCTCAACAAAGAACAGCCCTGGCGCTAAAACGTCCGTATGTAATACATGAACATGAATTCAGCGCTAAAAAGGGGGATGGCTGAATGTGAGAGTGTTGTCTGTTTGCTGTATTTCGACTAATATGTGGAGTCATCGCTAGTTACATGAACATACCTCTGAAATAACGTACGATAGCCTAGAACACCTGCTGTAAACTACAGTTCTGAATCCAAGGCTTTGGTTGTCTGTCATTCATTGCGTGATGAGAAGTCAAGACGCAAGGGGCAATTCAACGATTATATCACACTAATCAAAGAAAAAACAAGTACAGTATTAATGGTGAGGCAGTTATGCCGTAACAACCGGGTTTTTCACTCTTCCGGGCCCGTTATAATCGAACTATTTTAACAATAACAAGAAGAAGGGAATTCCGTCGTTAAAACCGGGTTCCCGTTATAGCCGTGGCAGTAATAATTGGGTTATGTATGTATTTTAATAAAATGATAATTAGTCTTTTCACAAAAAGGTGTCAAGGCGCTATGCCCTTCTTTTATTGTGTCCTTAATTAATATGTTCGTCGCGGAAAGAGAAAAAAAAGAGGACAAAACAAAAAAACAAAAAAGCCCACGCTTTGACCCGAGAAGAGGAAATTACTCAAGGCATCCTTTAAACGGAAGTCTCGTGATATCACGAACGGTAGGTTTTCCTCCAATAGAGAAACCCTGCCGAGGGTGACGAGTGTCGCCATGGCCTTGAAATCGATAGCTTAGTGAGGTGGTAAACCCTAACGACAGGGATTATGGGAGTGTACATTGGATTGCGGTGACTGATGTCGTTTTGTGATTCTACAGTGTTAAATTGCTATTCAATCTGAGACCAAGTGCGAGTTACTTGTTCTTGTGGTTGATATTATTATATTATTATGTCGTATGTGAGGGAAGTGAAGTTTTTAGAGAAGCGGGACTGCATACGGCGATTTTGGTAAGGCGGAGAAACTTAGTTCATTATAATATTGTTATGCTTTTAAAGATGTGAGATCGTATATCATTATCTTAGATCCCTAAACTTTCAAGTTGAAAGATAATACAACCATTAACATTTACTGTTGACATAATTTGTATTATGCGATCTTATACAACAACACAATACCATTTTTTAAAATAAAATCATTATATATTTTGTCAAAAGTTTTGTGTCAGATCTGGGCAGAACCATATTTAATTTTAGTTGTATACATCAACATAGGCCTAAACATTATGAATGTGTCTTCGCTTAAGGAGCAAAGTTCTCTCGCCTTCAAATGAGCGCGCAAATAAGGATGCTGTAGGACTGAGATTATGAATATGTAGATTAGATACGGCATAAGATTGTGAATATATAGATGAAGTATAGCAAATCAGAATGCTTTTGTTTCCAACTAGAAATTACACAAGGTGTTTGGCTAGGTGTTTGGCCTGTGTGTTGTATATATGGTCACTGGTGATGTACCGATGGCTGCTAATGTAGACTTTTTTTTAGATCGATATTAAGAGAAGATGAAATTCTTTGAATATATTAAAGATGTATAGTCCAGTCTGGACAAGGACCACAATATTGTGCATCACGATCTCTTTGCTGTGGTGATCGATTTTCTATACCTGATTAACCACCATATGGAGACGATATGTCTAATGCAATTGTGACCATTCTCTCTCCCATGTTCCAAATCACAAATTTAAAACACAGCTTGGCTTTTTGGTGACACTTTTCATGCTTTGTCTCGACTTACCGGCAAAAAAACAGTACTAGGAACCTAGTCTTTCTGTCTAGACTATCCCAAGTGTTTACGGGATTTGGGCAGTAGATCGTATTGGGCCATAACAGTCAAGCGAGTGCAGGTCGAGTTCGCTCGTCCACGGCATTTTCGCAAGTACCCATCGTTTTTCTTTACTTAAAAAAAGAAGGTCAGCATACTCTAAATTGCAATATTTTCCATGTCGAAATACCGCAACCACGAAACAACGGCACACGGTTATCACGGCCAAACGCAAACACAATAAATATCACTATGTAATACAGCTGTCACTTGCCGATCTATAATTTCGTTAGCATTAGTCAATGGTTTTGAGGTCAACATTAGGGGTAAAAGATGTTGGTTGTTTTTTTTTTATTTGAAAATACGATTTGTCTACTTTAAAGTGCTAAAAGACAGTCCTAGGCTTATTATCAAGGTCTGTTGACACGAAAATTACTTGGATAAGATTTTTCTATACGTCTTGATAAAAAAAATATCAACCTGTGAAAGGTGACCACCTGTCTAGGAGGATTTCTTTCTAATGAAGGAATGGTGATCACCATGATGCAGGTTTCATAGCATACCATGAGACATCAGTTTCAGATCCTTCTCTATGAGGAGACAGAGGTTTTAGCCAAATATCCAATCAACTTAGATCGGAGCTGCTAAAAACAACAGAACAGTGAACTATGGATAATGTATACTCTCAATGTTTATCAAGAGTCAAGGATGTGAAATAACCGACAAGGAACAAATATACTAATTAAAGGAAAACTGGAGAGGATAAATTAAAGGAAGAGATATGCAGAAAAAGAAGGATAGAGAGAATGTTTTTGTGATGTCGAAGCATCTTTGCCCCCAGCCATAACTCGGATTTCTTGTTGTTGCTGTTAACTTTTTTGTTTTTTAACGAGATGCTTGTTTATGAAGATATTTTCGTAAGCCTTTGCACATTAGCAGCATCAAAGATTCAAGGTCTTTTGTAGTAGAAGGGAGCTCTCTCTGATCGAAACAGGTGCACTATTTTCGTCACCAATCCCCACTATCACTATTACTACTACCCTTTAAGTTCAACCTGTGAGTGAAAAATAATTGTAGGCTATAACAAGCCCGGTTTATCCACAATTTGACCTTACGAATCAATCTGCCCCCATCTCTCTCGTGTATTCTCGTAGACTATAATTCCCCATTCCCAACATTCCCCATTCGTTTTTTTTTTTATTTTGCCTTTCTATCCTCCACGCCCCTATACCCAGTCTAATGAGGACCGTCAAACAGCTTACGGGGATTTATGCAGCCGGCCTGTTAAGGAAGAACCCGTAGACTCTAGCGTTTTGTCGTTAATGACTGCGCGGCGCGCGAGAGGCTGTGGAAACGCTTTAACAACTCTCTCGCGACATCGCTTAAAAAACAAAAACCGGAAAGTTCTTTTAGTCAATAACGGACCAGGTGATCTGAAAAATTTAAAGCAAAAAAAAAGTGGAAAACGAGAGAACATGAGCACTGAAGCAATGGCACTTCCTTAATGGACGTGCGACAGAGCACAACACAACAAAACAAAAAAAAAAGCACCGGAGAAGGGAAGTAAGGGAGGGAACCAACCAACAAGGGAGAGAAGCCAGTGCGGCTAGAGATATCACGTGGGACTGTTGTTGTTGTCTTCAGGGGCTCGTTTCGCTCGTATGTGATTCGATTCGGATTACCAACGACACGATAGCGCAACGTGGATATTTGCATGTGTAAGCACACAAATCAGAACATGCGTTAAATCATGAATGAAATCTCCAGATTAAGTACTTATTTAATAAATAGAACGTGGCATGAAAAGTATGACGTTCGCATGCGTGCATTCATAACTATCATGGATTAGCATGGATTCATTTATTTCATTATTCAGGTGAACTTTGATATGTATCGTGGAGCATAAGTATTATCCAGGAATTATTTTACTCTGATATAAAAAAAAATACATTGGTTAACGTATTGCGTTAACTACAGTGAATACTACCAATGCTTTTGGAGTTTCCTGTGGTTACCGCAGTGCATTAACTAACGTAAGGATTATGCATACGGCCACTGATTACAATAAACAGGGAGCTGAGATCTACTGTAAAAATTTCAATATTTCATTTTATAATTCTGTGATAGCGTGTTTGAAGGTTGACATTTCCGTGTCTGACACTTCCACATCAAACCGATAACTCACAAGGATTATTAGTTGAGTATGACGTTATTCGTAGATCCCTGTATATTCTGTGGTCTCTAGTATAGAGGAGGGAAACATCTGTTACAGCTTTTACTGGGCAGCTGCCTTTACCTGCACAGTTCATAGATTATTCTGGTGGGTCTAGCTTTAAGGAAAAAGAAAACTACTAATATTTTCATTATTCTGCTCCCACGCTATGCAAAAATATACACTACGCACAATGTCGATCCAGTTAACAGCTGACTTTTGTCGCTAGTTCAGCAAGATCAAGATTTTGAGTATTAACACTAGGCGGTGACGACAATATTTACAAGTCATATTCCGGGGTGTGCAACTAAGGCAGCTTGGCTTTTACTGGCTTTATAAACGTCTACCACGTTTAGACGGCAGACAGTAAGACTAGTGAATTCATACTTAAGAGTTTAGTTTAGAAAATGCTATGATTTGTGCCGATTATTTTTAAATGCTCAGCAGTTATGTATAAAAGAACTATCGTCATATGCACGGAATCTGCAAAGAAGGCAATCTGGATATTAGGGAGTGTATAAACGTCTACCTATTTTAGATGGCAAAGAGTAAGACCAACGGATTCATTATGAGAAGTTAGTTACATGAATAATTGTTACCCTTTAAGTGTGATTTTCAAGGAAAGCAGCCGTGGAGCTGTAGGGTCGTATGGATCAACTGTAAGTGAAAAGTGTATTCAAGGGACGTCCAATTTTGTCATATGATATCAACGTGCATCATCTATGTAATAATCAGTGAGAGCAACAATAGCATCATTAATATTTCGGGGTTACTTTAAAATTACAATACAGCAGTTTTGGAATAGTATGTACACGTACTGAGGCCCGGAATCGTTTACCTTATAACTTTGTGTCTGTGAAAAAAAAAAATGCATAATCAGTATATATTAAAAATGGCTGTGTTTTCGGAAACTGTGTAGGCCTATTAAAGTTCGGTTGTAAAATCGCCTTCTAGTAACTTCTACGCAGTAGAACTACAACATGTGTATTCTTACGTCATTTACTGTATATAAAGAGTTCACTTTCGCCATGTGACATTGGATGCACGGTACGGTAAGGTTATTAATACAGAGCATAGTGAATTTTACATTTATAAGTAATAGTTTGTAATAACGATTACAGTTAGATAGCAGCGATGCAATAGTGTTACTACAGTCTGTTGCAGTAATTACAATACTAAACCAGGAGGGTGCTCTTGACAGATAAAGGCGAATACGCTGCAAGATTTTACACAGTGAACGTAATAAAAATAGTTCTTAAATCCTGGATTTTCAGCTTAACCAGGGCCATGACGGCAAATTGCTGGTATCCAAAGGTAGTTTATCGAACGTGCTGATCAGCCCGATGGTAACAAACAGGCGCCAAGGTCATTAATCAATGAGTACTAATGAAGCGTGAAGTTTTAGTTAAGCGGTGTTTTTTGCGCAATAGGGGTGTAACATCTATTACAGTAAAGTACCACATAACTGTTGTCGTGGACTTGAATAGAGGTGATAATAAAATGAAAAAAAACAGTTGTAGCATTTCGTTGGATTTTGTAATCGCAGAAATAGTTAAAGCTGTGTTATGTTATAATTGCATGTGTACTGTGCTATGATATTGCAGAAGCTTCTTTTTCTGCCGTGGACAGTGTAGAGTAGATGTGTTCAGCTGAATATAACAGTATGTGAAGTTAAATAGAGTGTAGTTAAGTTTTTTGTGTGCTCTGTGGTCAAGAGTTCTAGAACAGTATTACCCATAGGTTCATTTATCGTGTGTTGCTTTGACATTCACGGCTTGTTACTGCTTGGAATCTAAATTTCACATGATTCTCTATTTCATGGATTACAGAATTCGACGTCAGTGCGTGTGAGGACAAAGAAAGCTCGTAAGCAACCAGATATTCGAGCTTTATGTAATATTTAAAAGGACTTTATGTATATCATTACGATCACTTTAGATGTATCACAGTCATGGCTGTCATAGGTTGTTATGATAGCCGCCAAACCCAACGTCCGAACCTTGTACATTTAGGGCACATCATTTCGACAGGCCTCTGCTTGCGATAGTGGTCTCTCCATTAGCTTAATATCAATCCTGATAATGGAAAACAGAACCTTTGCATTCAACTGTTCTATCCACATGCAAGTTTGGCCTCCGACTGATGGAAAGCGAAATGAGCGACCCGTATCGCATGAATAGGGTTATTGCAATGACGTGCCTTTTAGCCAGTGTTTTGGTCAAATGAAGAGAAAGATAACCTCAAATCATCCAGAAACCATATTAGATCTATCTCGATAGAATTTTGGGAATGAAAAAGGAGTGATATCTTTAAGACTTTGAGGGGACAGTAGCGTACTTTCACTGTGAACGTAATTTGCGTGCTAGTGCTGATTTCGTCGAGGTAAAAATGCTCTTTTTGTTTACTAGGAAGGTCATTACCAGGATGAATGACCAAAAAGTATGGTTGCTGTTTTTTCCCCTTTCCATCCTGCATTAAAAGCTTTATTTCACATGGGCCCCCCAATACCTGTAATTACTTCTTCATTGATTCCATTTTTACACCAAAAAAAAAAAAAAACCATGAAAAATGCTTCCCCGTTGCTTTTCAGGACTCTTTCAGTCAACAGACATTATAGGGTGATTTCGTCGCTCTTTTGCTTTGCATTTTTTCCCTGCCTTTCCTCTTTACAGGTTCGTTCACTATGTATCTGTGAGAGTCTGTGTGTGTGTCTGTGTGTGTGTGTGTGTGTGTGTGTGTGTGTGTGTGTGTGTGTGTGTGTCTGTCTGTCTGCTGTCTGCCTACCTGCCCATCTGTCTGTCTCTCTGTTTCTCTCTCTCTCTAACTGTCTGTCTGTCTTCCTGCCTGCCTGTCTGTTTGTCTGTCTATATGAGGGTCTGTCGGTCTGTCTTTCTGCCTGCCTGCCCGCCTGCCTGCCAGCCTGCCTGCCTGCCTGCCTGCCTGCCTGCCTGCCTGCCTGCCTGCCTGCCTGTCTATAATATTTGTCTGAGATGTCAACAAGCTTGTGAGCTCTCCTGGTAAACGTTAATACACGAAAATAGATTCCATTAACTGGCAGTCTCGATATAATTTCTCGTTTTTTCCCCCCTCCCTCTTTCTCCATTTTTTCAAACTATAACTCACACCCATCTAGCCACTCACACCACAGTCATACAGACTCACAGCCACACACACACCCACAACCATGCAGAGCCACACATACACAACACACTCACAGCCGCACGGACTCACACATGTTCATACACCTACTCTCTCTCTCACACACACACACACACACACCCACACACCCACACACACCCACACAGAATCAGCAGTTGCGCATTTACCATCAGGCATTTCGAAAGCTACGCTCTGAATGGCTGTTTGCATGTAATCAACGCCAGCTACCAGCCTGTCAATAGTCATCCCAAATGTTCCCCTTGTTAATCGGCCTCGGACGTGGGCGGCGAAAAGGTGTCCACAGAATCTTGAATCTAGAGAGGAAAGGGCGTATCTTTCCTGGGGTTCAAAAGTGCCAAAGGGTTCCGGGCGGGGGCATATTTGGGGATGGAAGGAGGAGGATAGGGGCTCTAATACTATAGTTGTCATTCTTTGGTTCTTAATGGACTGAACTACATGTGTCCTTATTCACGGTGATACAGGAGGTGAGAAGGATAGAAGATAAAGTCGACCTTTGTATGATGACATCTATATATCACGACGACCTGTGGTGACAACCGGGTTTTAGGGAAGACCGTTCGTATTTCCTGAATGTTTGTTCCTCATATGACGACCACCTACCAAATGTGACTTTTTGTATGTTAATTGTTTATGAAAATGTATTGGTTAATCTGTTCATGTCTGTCCCGTCATTTGCTACATGTAATGTTGACTACCCTCATACCGCCAAGCACGGTCTGGGGATGTACAGTAAACTTGTTAAACTTGTGATCACTTTGTCACATGTCCTATATAGTATAAGGCAGGAGGATCTACTTTTTATAAGGCGACTGTTGATTGGTTCATTTGAAACCGCGAATGAATAGTTCAGTAGTTTTACAGCCAATCATATTGTTTCTAGCCTGACTATACGATTTTCTTTTGAAAGCATTATACAGCAGCGTCAAGCCAGCGACCAAGACAAAGTAACTTGAAAAAGGTTTTCTTTATATTAATCTATGCGACCTTTGCCTTAAGAACGAAAGGCGGTCGCATTGTACACATTTCACTTTAAGCGAATAGCCTGTATTTGGTTACTTCATGCCTTAAATCTTTGTTTAACAGGGTGTCAGTAAGGAACGTTGCATCCTAGACAGTCTGTCTTCAAGCTTTCTCAAAGACTACATGAATGTATCTTGACATTTCGCTCGGCCATTGCTATGATTGTCTGTGGTCTTTTGTGTGCCCTCGGCATCTCCCTTTATTCTTTGATCAAACTGCCTTATGCGATGAATTTTACCATATCTTCATGTCTCCAACAATTTTTTTTCAGTTTTTGCTTCAGAATGATTCCTCTCCTAGACTAGACCGAATATTTTGCGCAAAGAGTAAAATGGCACGTTGTAGCGATAAGCCTCTGCTTACGCTGGAATTCATTCGTTTCATTTACCGATAGCTTAATGCTGATCATTCATGGCTGTGGAAACAAACGTTGAACAGAATTGCTTTGATCGGCATCACGCTAACGAAAAACAGAGGTCTGTCGCAATGACATGGCTTTACTCTAGATGTGAAGCGAAAGAACGGGAAATCACCAAGCTGGATTTAGACGTCTAGTTGGATTATCTCCTCATGAAGGCTGAATGAAAAAAAAGAGTCAAATGAGAACTCCGGAGAGTGAAAAGCTGACAGCCCTCTTGATTCATTCCTCTCTCTCTCTCTCTCTCTCTCTCTCTCTCTCTCTCTCTCTTCTCTCTCTCTCTCTCTCTCTCTCTCTCTCTGTCTGTCTGTCTTTCTCCCCCTCTCTCTTTTTTTTCTCTCTCTCTCTCTTTCTTTCTCCCTCTCTCTCTCTCTCTCTCTCTTTGTCTCTGCCTCCTTCATCTGATTTTTTTTCTCTTTCTGGCCGTTCATTATCTGATAAGCATGCAGTGGGTGTAGCCAGAATGGACACTTCACTCACTAAATGAGTTTCCGATTTCCCCTGAGAGGACACATCGGGGCTAAGACAGTTCTAGGCCGAAGGCTGTGTCTCCACGTTCTCTGACTGGGCTGACCCGAGGAGTTCCGTCTGTTTCCGGGTCAGGGACAGGGACAATATGGCACCTTCCTGCAAGCACGGATGTACCCGTCGTATTGTAGGCTACAGCAGAGAGGGTAGGATGATGTGTCAAATAAGTATTCGGAACATGTCATCCAAAAAACAAACAAACAAAACGAGAGCACACTTCATTAAATTCAAAACCTGTATTGGCGACTCTCGATGGCTTGCAAATTCTGACGACTCTGATTATCCATGTGAGAGGTCTGTGAGTGTGTATTTGGTGCATGAATTTGTGAATTTTTTACTTAGTTTTGTTTTATATTTTTGAGACTTTTTGCATTAACGATGGAATCTCTTACCATGGTAAGATTTACATGAAATTTGCATGTTGAACACTGCTAAGAGTACCTTCAGCACCGATGCACTAATGTAATTCTTACGATGGTAAGAGACCCCATCATCAGTGCACAAGCTCTCATTTGTCTTGTCGTGGCGTCTACCGTTGTGCCACTTTGATTGAATAACTGTTGAGCTGGAGATTAAGCTTGGATACTTGTTTTCAGAAACGGGTCAATTATAGCCAAGTGTTCCCATACGCATGAATTTTTCAAATAGAAAACCATCCAAGCGGTGAGATAATAAAACAGTGGTAATATTAAGTAGTACATGAAACAAGATGGTTGTGTGATAAACCTGTGTATCCACCACCTCCTTCCCCTGGCCCTGATCCAAATAACACTAATCTAATTCTCTATACAAAGTGGCTTAATCTTAAATTTAGAAAGAGAATTCAGGGTTACGATGGGCTCCGAGCGCGCACCCATGAAGAAGCTAAGTTACATTTTGCGAATAGTCAGTGATTTATCAACGCGTTGATCAGTGCACTGTGGCCAGACAAATCAGCGTTAGTATCTGAAACAAGATTATGGTTAGCAAAAGCAAGCCTGCGTTAACCTTAGCATGATTTTCACCTGAGCCTCAGTTGAAACCTTCAATCTAATTTTGGTGTTGAGTTTAATCGTGAACATTCCGTTTTTCGAACTTAAGTCCGTATGTAAGGTAAAGATATCAGGCCCCGGGGGAGTGGGGGGGGAGGGGGAGATCTAGCAGAGTACCCCCTTCCCACTCCTTACTCCCAAACCGTATAGAAATACGTGTAAAGTTTTGAAACTATGTAACTGTATAATAGACAGTCTGTCATTCCCAAGACACATGGTGTCTTCTCTGTGACATACTGGTTCATAGGCAAAAATGAGTTGACCACACCCACAATGCTTTCCTAATAATAACTGTAAAAATCAGATTTGCCTGTCTGTCGAGAAGACATTTTTGTTTATAAAGTATACGAGTGTCTGTTATCTATAATTATGTTCACACAAGCTCTCTCATAGGTTAGTCGATACCTCGTTATTTACTTGCGGTGGTGTCTTCCCAGCAAGACGAAGAGACAATAAACGCGTCAAAGTATAGATTTTTTACTCCTATTATTATTTGACCATTTGAGCCAAGAACACACCAGACCAGGAATCTAGGCCACTGGTCTTTGAGCCAAAATATTGTCTCCATCAAGGAAGTAAAACATGGCCCACGAAGTTACCAAAGACTGTAAAATAGCTTTATGCTGTTCAGTGTCACATTTTATAAAGAAACATGCAGTCACATTTTAATTATGACCTTGACTGGATTATTAGAATATAAAATTGGTGCCGCTTCTGAAAATGTGCTGGATTACTATCAAAACATCCATCTACCAAAGATTAAGGACTAAAGTTTCCCATCTTAACAAGTTTTTTTTTTATTTCTTTAAGATCATAGGAGTTGTTTCCGCTCGCGGCAAAGTCGAGATAAGCTCATCTCATGTCAAATACGACGTCATTTCATTCATATATCTAGTGACGTCACCAGTGGCACTACATTTGTAGGGGGTCGCATTTTTGTCGTGAAAGTTTTTAGATTGATAAGTTACCGTATGCAATAGTATTTATGCGCACCACCGCTGACTCCCAATGTTAAACAATGTAAAGAATTGAAAAAATACAAAGTAATAATTATATAATAGTGATTTATTCATATACTGATACCTGAAAAAAAGGAAAGCTCATCCGTATACAGATCGAATCAGTCAATTTTTGCAGAGCCTGGCATTGAGTGGTACTGTCTAACCCTGGTCTGGAGTCAGCCCATCGAATAGAAACACTGACGAGGATTTCCCATGTCTAAAAATGTTATGGTCATCATTGAATTATGAAGATGATACATGTTCACTCAAATATTGTTGAAGGTGACGTGTTTCATTCAAGTGAACTGCTCTGCAAATGTCATGATCACCGCTTTAAATAAACCTCTAACCTCAGAATTAATTTGCTAAATCAGATCATGATACACGTTAATCAAACCTCAGCCTAGGGAACAATCTATTTTGCGTAGGCTATAGTTACTGATAACGCCTTTTCATTATCCAAATAAGAGTCACCAACAGGTTTTGGAAATTCTAACAGAGCAGAAAGAGATAAGCCATTGCTTTCAGAAGGTCTTCGATCATCCACATTCGAAAGCTGAGGGTTCTTGGCACAAAGAGGCGGAAGAGTTGCTCGTAACACTTTCAGATGACATGTGTGTATTAACGCTCTTCCCCATGAGTAAGGGTTAAGTCACTAGCGAGACTGTGATGAACGTGTGACTGCCATGTTAATAGCTTAGTCTCTGTCCAAGCCGTATGTTCTATCTTTTGTGTTAAATCCTAACAGGAACCGGCCATCAATAACATCGTTTCCATTTTGAGTACACACTGTGCGTCAGAACACAGAGAATTAAGATACTGCATTAAGGTGTTGCCCTTCCCAAATGTTTACTTTACTTTATTTCCATCCAGCATCGTCAGGCTTGACCACTCCCTCCACTTTCCTCTCTCTCCTCTCCTACCCCCATCGGTCCTCCCCTCACCTTCTCCTCTACCGTCCAGATTGCTCTAATAATATAAAGACATCAGATGACCAGAAATCAATAATAGGACAAGCTTGGATAATCACCATGGAGGCGAAAAATGTAATATCCTGGTATGGATATCGTAGCGGACTCTAAATTAAGTGTTTGAATCAAACACAAAGTCCATTATGCCTTATCGAAATCCGTGTAATCTCAAGCTGTGTTTACTTGCAACTTTCTTAGTTCTGGAAAACAGAGTATTATATCAGACGAAAGTCGCATGAAAATGGTAATCTAAATTGACTGCAACTTTTGAAGGTTTTTCCCATAGAGTTTCAACGTAGCAACGCAAATTTCAACAGGCACATCGAGACCTGATCATGTGTAGTCGAGACATGATAAACTTAATTACAGCTTTCGGCCCACTTCTTCTGAGATGTTGATTGGATGTCTTCATTCTTGATTGAAGTGCAAGGTAAAATCGAAATCCTACACAGGGTACGAGTATATTTTTTTTAATAGAGAGAGAGAAAGAGAGAGAGAGAAAGAGAGAGAGCGAGAGAGAGAGAGAGAGACGGACAGACCGACAGACAGACAGACAGACAGACAGACAGACAGACGGACGGACGGACGGACGGACGGACGCAGACAGACAGACAGACAGACAGACAGACAGACAGACAGACAGACAGACAGACAGAGGAACGTTCATGTACAATTAGAGGGAGAAAAGCTCAAAATGTATCTATTAGAGTGCTTTCCTATGCCACAAGAATGGAGTTGAAAACACCCACAAGAGAGATTTTAACACCATGTCTGTGAGGCTTTTTAAAAAGGTCATTGTTAAAAGACGCTTATTCATGTCAATGAGAAAAGCGTGCTTTCTCTTTACGAGAATTGCGGATTATAGAAGTGCACCAAAGGCAAAATGCTAAAAGAAGCTGTTAGAAAATTTCACAAACTCAAAAAACAAAAAAAGTCAAGAATTGTAATTAATGACTAGGTACGTGCACTTAACTGAAAGTCTTTCCTTACTTCAGACCAACTCTAAACAACGTCCGAATAAACTTTGAACTTTAGCAGAGTGCACTGTTATTCCCCGAGTGATATTTCATGGTGTTGGGTGTGAATTCAGCAAGAGTTGTTAACATTATTATGTAAAAATCCCGGTTTTAACGTCTAGCCCTTGACTTGTCTGTTATAGCCCAAGGGTGGATCATTATCTCTTTAAAGAAAAAAGATGTTTCCTTGTTCTTCATATCGGGGAGTATTGATCGTGTGTGTGTATGTATGTGTGTGTGTGTGTGTGTTTGTGTGTGTGTGTGTGTGTGTCTGTGTGTCTGTGTCTGTGTGTCTGTGTGTCTGTGTTGGTGTGTGTATGTGTTGTGCACGGCATCACTAAAAGTGCTTAAATTTCAGACGCCGAATAATGTTGTTCTAGCCCAAAGCAGAGGGAAAGAAAATAAAACCCACCAACGACTGAAACAATAACAACATCACCACATCATCATCATCATCATCATCATCATCATCATCAATAATAACAACAACAACAACAACAACAACAACAACAACAATATCAACAACAACAGTCACTTCAACAATAATGGCAGGAACAAAACAACAATACCAACAGCCACAACAAGAATAACAGCAGGAACGAAACAACAACAACAACAACAACAACAACAACAACAACAACAACAACAACAGCAAAACACATTGAAAGTGCAGTACTTCAATTTAATCAGGAAGACCAACTTTTGTAGTATTAGTTGGCTATAAATAGGCTTACACATATTTCGATCTTACGTGCAGCTATAGAAACAAGAACAATGAACAAATGCCGTTGTATTGTGCAACATCAAACTTTGTATGACTTTGTGTTATATTTATGGTCGCTGATAATATTTCAAATTACCATCTTGGGCTTTCTATACTTGCCCAGCCAAACACAGAAAACACTTAATTTGTCCATTGACAGTGTGTGGGATGATATTTCTGGTGAGCTAAATACAAAAAGGATGTATGGAAAATGGCATAGATAAGGGCAATACGAAACTGACTTTTCAGCTTGAAATAAAATTAGGAAGCTGAGTAGGTGGTAGTACTGTAGAAATGCACACATTTAATTGTCTGTGTTAATGCTGGGCAAGTACTGATTCCAAGTATTCGATATTGAGTATTTTTGCGCTAAACGTATCGACGAGTTTCCGTCGTAAAGTATCGAGTAGTTTGGCGATTTCCCTCGCAGCTCAATTTTTGGAAGATTGGTATAGCCAGCTCTGGTCCCAGTAAGAAGTAGATATATCTTTCAACTGTTTTCCCTAAAACGAGAGTGTGAGTGTTAGTGTAAATAAGAATGTGAGCTAAAAGTATGCTGCACCAAGTGGTAAAATCTGACATATTCTCATTAAATTGTAGTGAAGTGACGATTTTATTTGAATTTTGCATATTTTCTTAACATAAGAGATGACACATTACACATTTTTTGCAGTCATAATTTATACGAAAGAAAGAACTCGAATTAGGTATCGATTTCCAGAAAAACTACTCAGATCGCATCGATATGTGGAATTTGAAATCTGCCCAATACCAGCCGGTGTACGAGGTAAAAGTTGATTTTAACTAGAAACATTTTAAGAGTTCACTGACATTCATTTATGTGCCAACGAGCTCTCTTTGCAGAGTGTAGGGAAAATTAACTTTATTGTTGGTGCAGATGGTGCTTTTATCGTTGCATCAATAATGTGATGCGTTCATTATTCTACATTTTTGGGGGTGGGGGTGGGGGTGATAGAGGAAGCATTGGCTATGATGATGAGTGTAGAAAACGATAGTCTTGGTACATGATGTTGATTCTTAATTGTATATCGTCAATATTATGGATGTTCATTTGATTTTTTACAACCTGAGCAAATTAAGATTCTTGTATTCTTGTTAAGTGACAGCAATATTATGGCATCATTGACCTCTGCAAGTTCCAGACAGAGAAAATTCAAAGACACAATGAAGTTTACACTTGCATCCATGGTACAAGATCTGAAGTCTAAGCACGGCCGGAACGTAATCCTATACCCTATTATACTTGGGAAATTCCAGCACAACGTCACGTCAGTAACGCTAATTTCTGAAAAGCTCTAAATTTGTAGCAATCAGTTTCGGTGTATATACATTAATGAAAAATTACCTTAGGTAGAAACAACCAAAATACATTGTTAGAGTGCCTACGCTTTTCAGAAAGTTGCGTAAATTCACGTTTCATTTTGAATGTGTGCAATGTGACACAATAGCAAGCTTTGGCATGCCATTTATACTCTTCCCCACATCTCTTAGACACATCTTCTTTTCCTCTTCTCGTTCTCCGCTCTTTTATGTCAAGAAAACAAAAATTATCGACGGATAAATTTGATTTATGGATCCCATTTCTTAGAAGAGGGAGGGAGGGGGTTATGCATTATCGCTGTCCTTCCTGAATCCACTGTTGACAGAGTGTGCCACCCATCACAAACTTCAAGGAAAGAAAAAGAAAAATATTCTGATGTAACCGGAACTGTGTCATTTTGACCTGAAAGCGTACATTGTAGACTGGGTCAGCGTGACTCGCGGGGGAGACTTACAACTTTCAGGAGATGATTGCCTGCTGCTTTCACTCCAGAAAATAAGATAATTATGAACATCACGCCACACGCCTCTATGAATAGGGGTAAAAGGGGTAGGGAAGAGGGAGGCAACATATCCAGAAATTTGCCATCGTGACCTCAGAGCGTGTATTCAATTGTGGATATGTTTCATGGTCCCGTGTAGGACCTAGCTCTATATCAATGTTGGTGATATTTATAGACCCCTAAAACGATTGCCCTATCCGGAGACTTCCACAACCCTGAAATAACTTCCTTAGATTAAGAACATCGGGAATTCAAGTTGTCTATTATTTTCTGTATTGTTTTGCCAATCCTTTAAAAACACATAGATATCTATTGTATATTTCTGAATGTGCGATGAAATGGAGCTTAGGTATAAAGTTAGAATTCTAATTTTAGTTTATGGTAATAACAATAACATAAATATCATGATTTTTATGCTAGTTCTTAAAGATCTGGGTGTCAGCTAGATGAGAAAGGTTAGATGTTTGAAAATAGAGTGCATGAGGAACATGTATGCGCCTTTCCATCTAGTGTATTTATGTAATATTGTAATTTGAGATGATGAGCATTGGCGTATGGCTTAGTAAAATATTTGAACTTGAACTTTATGGCGCGCCAGAACGACCACGGCTACTTTGTTATGTTGTGCCATCGAGACCAGCGCTCACGTTATCCACGTCGTGTTGCTCTTTTCTATCGGCTATTATCATAATGATGACAGTCCTTATTTATATTGACTTATTAAAATCTTTAGCCTTTGCTCTTGCACAATTTTGGCCTGAAAAATAATAAAAAATATCAGTCTTTTCCCCCCTTTGTTTGAATGGAATGGGCGGAAGGGTGTATGCTGCTGAAGCACACTTAGTGTCTTTCTGGCTAGGAGGCCAACCTCATTCTTAGATCTCAGTTTTTTTTTCTAATGTACAAATCATTTCAGTTGATTTAGAAATTAGAAAAGGGCTTCCTAGGGCTTGTGCTGGTCACCTACGTCCCTGCATAATATGTTTGTTCTTGCGTTGCTGTCCGCTAGCAGGAGGTGCCATTGGCTTTGTTCTTTGTCTGGCCTATAATTTAATATAACATTGTTTATCACGGGGTTATGGGACGCTCGGACGTGCGAGTTCATGGATATGTGGGTGTAGCAGGATGATACGGCGAGGAAGTGAAGGAAAATGTGTGTTGTGGGAGGTGGAGGGAGGGGGGGTCACGGTGTAGAAGAGAGACATCTCGGGAAAGGTGCGGGGTCACTGCGAAAGTTGTTCCTGTAACTAATTTTGGATAAGGGGGCAAAGGCTCTAAAAAAA
>JAWQUT010000060.1:344911-365670 GCA_033807755.1 Ellobium chinense
TGAGTGAGTGAGTGAGTGAGTGAGTGAGTGAGTGAGTGAGTGAGTGAGTGAGTGAGTGAGTGAGTGAGTGAGTGAGTGAGTGAGTGAGTGAGTGTATGCTTGTGTGCGTATGTGTATATGTATGAGTGAGAGAGAGAGGAAGAGAGGAGAGAAAGAAAATGAGAGAGAGAGAGAGAGAGGCTCAAAAGTATAGGCATGTACTGTACGAGTTTGTTATTATTATAAGAGTGAAAGAAACCTTCATGTATGCTGTAATTCCCTTCCCTATCCTCTCTCCTTATCATCACTTTTTATTCCTTTGCCTTGCTCAGCTCAGTGAATAGCTCTAGAACTGCTGAGACCCTTTGTGTTTCCTCATATAAAAGTCTGTGCCATTAAGTTTCATTAAGAAAACAATGAAGGCGATTACCTTTGAGGAGTAGCCAGCTTTCGAGGGAGGTGGACCAGTAACTCGTCTTATGACAGATGGGAATAAGGTCAGTGCCCATGATGCAAGGGAACCTTCTACATCTTTGCAGTTTGTAACCCGTTCTACATACGGTGGTTTTACCTTGCAATCCTTTAAAAGCTACTTGAAGCTGTCAGAGTCCTGCAATCGATTTAGATTTCCAGATTAAGACCAAAGCCATTCTTCATGCTTGCTACACAGTTGGAAAGTTGGTCTTAACAAAATTACATCAGGATAAGTTCCAGAAGCGGCACTCATTGAGCGCATACCTCCCCCAAGACACAACAATCATTGACGTCTGAAAGAGATTATTATGCCATCTGCCCACATTTCAACTCCTACATTACTAAACACATAATTGTCCTGAGAACAAATTTTACATTAAATAATGTGTTCATCCGCCTTTCTTTCTTTCTTTCTTTCTTTCTTTCTTTCTTTCTTTCTTTCTTTCTTTCTTTCATTAGATTTTATTATATAAAACTCCATAAACTACTTAGTATAGTATTTATTGTATTGTTTGCCCATATTTGTGTTAAGCGTTGGACTGAGTCTTCCCCTCAAAACACCAGGATTCAGTACATGGACAATACGCCATTCACGAACATATAGTCAATGGCTTATAGTAGAGAAAATGTCCTATCTGGCAGTGTTAGCAATGCCTCGAAAATTTCATGAAAACACCTTTTTATTCGGATCTACACCTTAATACCGTTTTCTTGTCCCGATCGGGTCCAAAGTTTCTTAGAAGTTTTGTTCAGATTAGTTTTGTTATAATTTTAGTAATCCTATTATAAATCATAAAGACATTCTGATTGAATTGCATCTTCCGTAGACTTGGCTAAGGAAGGGAAGTGATATAAATGCTCTTTATAAGTATACTGTGCTTGATTCAGAATTGAAGAAATACAGATGGTTAGTTTAGAATGTTATTGAAGAAATATAGATGGTCAATTCAGAAAGTCATTGAAGAAATACAGACTTCGTGCTCATATTGTGTATGCGAATGACCGAAATATTGCTTGAGATATCCAAATACACAACAGCCGCAACAAAGAAAGCTCTGACTTTATTTGGCAAATCAGTGCTTAGTTTTCTTGAGATCGATTCTCGACTCAATTTCAAAATGTGTCTGTGCTCTACTACAATGCACGTTCTCAAAAAAATTCTAAAGTGCTATAGAAGGGTGTCTGAGGTCCATGATCGCTCTGGAAAAGTACAAGAGGAAAATAAAGTACTGGAACAGAAGAGAGAAAGCAGAAGCACAAACATGTCCATTAATAACTGCAACACCGGCGACTACTCAAGCAGCAACGACAGCAACACCAACAACAGTATCAGCCACATCGCCCATCACCGGTAACACCCCATTAATCATGTGCCCTGCGCCATCACCCAGTCCTTCTCCATGCAAACAACGCATTGCTTTTTCTAGCAAGGGAGCCATTCATCTCACGGGCTGGTCAGTACACCCGTGAACGTTCATATCACTTCCGCACTATACTTTATTAATGTGAAATGGGCTTGTGCCTTAGTCGATCAGAGATAGTGAGTACTGTCGATACTGGTCACTCATATCCTAAGACTGAGTTAGTAGGTGTTATCGATATTGTGGGCAAATGAAAATTACTCACCATTAGGTGCTGCACCTACTTTCCAGAATTTAGTCTTATCCACTGAAAATGCTTACTCTAGTCTTGACACATCCCCTTATGACAAGGAAAATGCTGTCCTTCTGACTGTAGAAGCCGTGTTTTCTCAAACACTAAATAAGCTGTTCTCAGCCTCTGGACCATATGGACATATCCGAGATCTTCAATCCCTAACGTCTCCATGAATTTCCACGGAACCGTACATCCTACATTTGGCGATTTTGGGAATTGCAAGTGAGTGAGAGAGGGAAATTCGTGTGTAGAGAGAAGAGGCAAATATTTCAAAATGACTTCCAAGAGCGCCTCAAAATAGGTTGTGCTAATTTACATTTTAAGAAATCTCCCTCTAAGCAGCAATGTTTCGTGGACTCGTAGTGACGACACAGCATAGATATCGGTTATCGACGATACTAGAGTCATAAGTATTCATGTCAGTAGATATTATTATCTGGAAATATCGACCCGGGCACATCCCGTATATTATGTGAGGACCGCATGGCGCCCTGCCTCGGAAAGAATACAAAATACCCTGAGGACTAAGAGGCAAGTAAGGAATGGTGCACCATCGGAAACTGGTCTCCAGAGTGTCTGGGAAACAGAAGTTGAGACGTTTTCATTGTCACGTTTATCAGATTTAAATGTCCATGGGCGCTAGGAAATGAAATTCCTTAATCTAAGAATAAGATATTAAAAGATTATCCAGGGGAGCCGTCAAGAGACAAACACAGAAGTACGAGTAAGGCAGGCACCTACTTTACCATTAAGGACAACAGATAGACATTTTAGAAGTAAAGTTGATATCATTGTACTGGCAATGTTACTGAAACAGACCATCTTACAAGCCCCAGTCTTTAAAATTAAATTCTAATTTCTAAACTTTTAAGTCGGAACTGGCAAAGTGCCTGTACGCTGTGCTTTGCAAGGGGATGTTCCTTTGAAACTCTACTGTTGCTTTGTTCTCCCGAGTAAAAAAAGGAGTTACCTATGGACTCCCTAGGCTGAAATAAGAGTATACACGTTCACAGACAGACAGACTTCCAATCGCAGAGCTGGTTTACCGTAATGAGCAGGTTCTAGTCTTCGCTCTTTATGGCCAATTACTAGAAGCGGCCTTTGTCGTTGGCATTTTATCTGCGTCTGTCCAGGGATTTCCAAAACGGGAAGGAAGCACCCCTTGATGTAATGCGAAGATGGACAGGGTATATGAGAGAAAAGGCAAAAAATCAGTATGGCCGACATTGCCATATCATCCATTGTTGACAGTCTGTCAAACAAACAGACTGGTGAAGCGTTCATATTTTTCATTGTGATCCTAGCCTCCTGGACAATGCCTTATTTGTTTGGGCTATTCTCCTATGATATCGCCATTTTTTTTTTTTTATTAAAGTAGGGTTTGTATGCCGCGAGAATTGAGTAACCCTCGTGTTAACACTAGGGTAATCAAGTGTGTTTTTTTATGGCTACGCTGCCAGGACAGGACATCGTTCCCTAGTGTCCGGAAAAACGTATGGACCAATCGAAGGTGGCGAGGAGTCAACTACTCTCTGTCGCGACCGGAGGAAGTCACTATGAATCAATCACGACAACTATTTCTAGCGTCCGTGGCCACCCACCACATCCAGTATCATTGTTAAAATGGCTTTTACCCCGGAAAGAAAAAGATGAGGTTAATACACCTCGTAAAGTATTCAGGATTGCCAAAGTGTCCAGTATGTTCTTGGTCTTGGGGTTGAATGAGTTTAAGGACCTTTTTAACGACATCTATCCACGCTAAAGTGCAAGACGTTTCTTTGTTAAGATAAAATGGTCCGTTGTTCTTTCCACGACATCAATCCATGCTTAATTACAACATATACGAGACTTCTTTGTTAAGATGTCTGAGTGCGTTGTCAATAAAACAACAGTACAGATTTTTTTGCTTCTGGCTGAGAATGGTTTGCAACGTCTACACTTTCCTATGGTTGTGCCTTTCTTAGAATAGATAAACTAATATGTAAATAAATAGATAAATAATAAATACTTTTTTTTTATAAAAAAGACACCAAATAAAATAATA
Source organism: Ellobium chinense (assembly GCA_033807755.1). NCBI lineage: Eukaryota > Metazoa > Mollusca > Gastropoda > Ellobiida > Ellobiidae > Ellobium > Ellobium chinense. Next base: position 349,065 of record JAWQUT010000060.1, read on the forward strand.
ATCAAGAAATTGAATAAATTATAATACGTACTAAATGGTAAATATCGTTAACATATGAATTGAATGAATGAATGAATGAATGAATGAATGAATGAATGAATGAATGAATGAATGAATGACAGAATGAATGAATAGAATTTTTCAGCTACTGTAGAGTTCACTGTAAACGGATTTAATCAATGACTAAACGTTTTATTTCTTCTGTTGCTTTTGACTCTACAATGTTTCTTGCAGAAATTTCACCCAGTTCTTATGCCATTTTTTTTTGGTCTCATATTCGAATCCGCATCGAACTTTTTGATCTGTCTTTGATAGGACATTTTTACGGCATGATGTTCCAAAATCTTCTTTCGGAACAGAATTCTATCTTTCGTGATTTTCAAAAAATTGGCTGGAATAGTTGCAACCCTAATGTGTGAAGGCGATCGGTGAAGACATTGCATTCTGAATAGTCTACACTGCAACAGTGCAAGCATTGTTTAAATCCACATCAGTGAGATTGTTATTGTATCAAAGTTGATTGTGTTTTACGGTCTTGCTGAGTTAGTGGCTGTTGTTTCTGCTGTAAGGCGAGGTGAGACCGAAAAGTAGGGCCGCAAGATGGGACATGACATACAAGGTAAAGAGTCAGGATCATGTGGCTCTTCATGTGCTCACGAACCTAATTGAAAATGCCTCTTTGAGACATTTGAAAAAAATATTCTCTTCAGACTACACGAATGTTCCGAAAAGGCAAGAACTGGTCTGTAAGTCTGGAGCCATCACTGTGCTCAAATTCTATACTGTTTTCAGTAGGGGTCCTTTGAGTAAATTTTTCGCAGTTTCAGTTTACATGAAAAGGGGGTCCAAAATTTGGCATTTTTTTTTTGCAGACCAGCTGCTCGCAGAAACTGAAATCGCTTAGACCCTTGAAAAGAGCTGCCTGCCAAAAATCTTTATTTAACAAATTCACTGATGTATCTCACAACTTTTGCGGTGTAGTTTTATGTTCTACAATTATTTCTACACAATCTGTCATTATCGACTCGGATAGTCGATACATTTTTAGCCAATTAGGTTCCTACAACCTTAAAGCGCCATTGTTGTCGCATATACTGAACAATTCATATCTACAGAAAGATGAGCGAGTAGTAATAATTTGGTGACATCACGGCATGAAAATCATGAGATAGCGAAAGAGGTTAAGGGAGCAAAAAGAAACCACAAAGCATAGAAGGCAGACGAGGAAAGACAATGTTGGAGAGACAATTCAATTATTTCTGATTTTAGGCCTAGTTTAGCTAGAGATGTTACAGGGGCGAGAGTAGTGGANTGAACCCGCTTAGACCCTTGAAAAGAGCTGCCTGCCAAAAATCTGTATTTAACAAATTCACTGATGTATCTCACAACGTTTGCGGTGTAGTTTTATGTTCTACAATTATTTCTACACAATCTGTCCAAAGGACAGCTTTTTTACTCTGCTATTATCGACTCGGATAGTCGACACACTGTTAGCCAATTAGGGTCCTGCAACCTTAAAGCGCCATTGTTGTCGCATATGCTGAACAATTCATATCTACAGAAAGATGAGCGAGTAGTAATAATTTGGTGACATCACGGCATGAAAATCATGAGATAGCGAAAGAGGCTAAGGGAGCAAAAAGAAACCACAAACCATAGAAGGCAGACGAGGAAAGACAATGTTGGAGAGACAATTCAATTATTTCTGATTTCAGGCCTTAGTCTAGCTAGAGATGTTACAGGGGCGAGAGTAGTGGAAGCTGTTACGAACAATCACGTGGCGGAGAAGCCATTAAGATGCCATTAACAATTTTCTTCCCTCTCAGGCATATCTGGCCTTGACTGGCTTTCTTAGTTGTTTACCCCCTGGTTTCAGTGGTTTCAAGACATTTTAACACACGGTGCAGTAGGGTTTTACGAGTTATGGTAGATAGCATTACGAAATTCTGTAACCTTTTGCACTTTTTCAAGCTATGCCGGTGTGGACTTATATTTGGGCCTCCTCTAAAAAATGGACCCCCGGTCCAAATATAATAATAGATTGACCTCCCTACCCCCGTTACAAATATAATATTACAGATGAACTAACTGATTAAAATATATTACAATGGTATTACCGGGCGGTCCAAATATAATCTCACACTGGCCCCAATGATGACAATTTTCTCTAATGTGAAGTCAGCCGCAAGGTGCACACTGGGGAGCGCTATTGTTTTCTCGAATTTCGCGAGTAAAATATTTCAAACTGCTTAGAGACTGCAGATCGCTAGTTTACTATGTCAATGAACGTACGGTAAAGACAAAAACACATCTAGATTGAGGTATGAAAGCAAATCCATCTATGTCATGGCAATATCTACGGCCATGTGTAGGGGGAGGCAGAGGGTTTGTATGCCGATGGTAACTAACGATAGGAAGGCGCAACTTTAACATAGCAAAAATTACCTCATCAACAACAATAATAGCAGCAGCAGCGGCTGCAACTATAAGGAGAACAACAACAACAACAACAATAATAACAACAGCAATCATGATAGCATAAACGGCAACCATGAGGAAATCAACAACTGTCAGAACAGCTGTAGCAAGAGTAAAGTCAAACGACAGCAACAGTAGTATCGTCAGGCAGAAAAACAACACATCAACAACATCAACAACAACAACAGCATCATCTGCAGCTACAAGGACAACAGCCTTTAGAAAGCACTACACCGGTGGTCACAGCAACAGCCTTCATAACAGTGATAGCAGCTAGCGGTAACAATTACAGTAACAGCAAAACAGATATCACATAGACAGAGGAAAAAGTTCATTGTGGCTTGCCATCCTCAACTCAGAGCTCAATGAACTTTGCTTATTATTGAATTAAAAGCTGGTTGAACTTGGCTTATTTATCGATTACTACTGCACTTTGGAGTGAGAGGCATAAACATTCGCCTCGTATTATAAAGCCTATCATTTTTTTGTGATGTAAAGTTTACTGTGATGTAGTGTTGGAAACTGGACGCTGACTTGTATTCTTATAATATGTGAAAGAGGAAGAAATAGTGAACAAATAACGGACCTATAATTTGACTGACAGGTAGGTAGGTAGGTAGGTAGGTAGGTAGGTAGGTAGGTAGGTTGGTGAGTGGGTAGGTGGGTCGGTCGGCAGGTCAGGTCGGTCGGTCGGTACTTAGGTAGATAACTAGCTGGCTTGCTAGCTAGGTGGAAAGCAAGGAGATAAGCAGAGAGACGAAATGATGCAGGCAGATAAACACTCAAGAAGGCAGGCAGGTAGACAAGCTGGGGGCAGACTGACCAACAATTAATAAGACAGATAGACAGACAGGCACGAAGACATACAGGCTGACTGACTGACAGGCTTACAAACAGACAGACAGAGAAGGAATCAGGCAGACATACTACTTGATACCCAGGCAAGCAGACAGACAGACAGACTGAAAGTTAGTCAGACAGACAGTCAGTCAGTCAGTCAGTCAGTCAGTCAGTCAGTCAGTCAGTCAGTCAGACAAACAGCTAAATAGATAAACAGAAAAAAAAACATACTGGCAGATAAACAGGCAGGCAGGCTTCCGGTCACATAGGAAGACATATGGACACATTTACAGACAGACTGTGCAGACAGACAAATACACAGACCAGAGAGAGCTCAGCGTAGACAGTCTTATTATATAAAGACATTAAATCAGATGGCCAGGACACTCACGTTGACAAATCATCAATATCAACGGCCGGATCTGTCAACTCGGGTTTGGTTAATGCAAGCGAAAAACAACGTCTGTCGTGGAACAATCATCGACCTTTCCGAAACGGCTACCTGACGTTAACCCCGTGTCCTTTGATAGACAATTAGCGAAAAGTGAAACGTCCATTATTCAAAGGGAGTGTGCGTGTGTGTGAGTGTGAGTGAGTGTGTGTGTGTGTGTGTGTGTGTGTATGTGTGTGTGTGTGTGTGTGTGTGTGTGTGTGTGTGTGTGTGTGTGTGTGTGAGAGAGAGAGACAGAAAGAGAGAGAGAGAGAGAGAGAGAGAGAGAGGGAGAGAGAAAGAGAGAGAGAGAAACATAAAGAAAGTGCTGGTGTGGCGTGAGTGACGCTATCAACTCAACATAAAATCCAAGCGGTCATGAAATTGAAGTCCGATCGTAAATTATTGCGAGTCCTCACGTCAGAGATTTTCTAGATGATGGACACAATAAGGACATCACCAACAGTGCTTTGATTTTACTGGACAGTTGTCTCGGGGATGTGTTATGCTATTCTGTTGTGAAACTGCGGTATTGTCTACTTCTATGTCGTGGATCTCATGGAGTAAGTTTTGTGTTTCAGTTGGCCGAAATCTATTGCCTATGTACATAATTTAAGGGTTCGTAGCATTTGTTATGCCAAGGAACTTTGGTACACATTAGCAGATGGACATTGAAGTGGCTTATGTAGTAACTTTAAATTTCTACGTATTGTTATTGTGTCACAGCTGAAATAATTAAAGATGCATGTCTAACATTTTCATGTCCTAATACGCTGGCCCCAGTGTATAAGCTTCAAGTTACCCCTCTTTTCAATTTACCTCCAGCAAATCTGAAATACAACTTGTTATTTTTTTACATTTGTTATAATATATAGATATAGATATATTTCGCTGTGACCAAAGTATAGCACCCAGATAATTGAAACTTGCAACAATTGAAGAGCGTTTTTTCCAAAACTCAGTAAATGCACTTTCGTTGAAAGATGAATTGTGGTGTATTCAAAGATGCCTTTCTGTGTTGATTCATTAAAAAGCAAATTGAGCTCAAAATCTGCACTCCTTCTAATTTTACGTCACTTAACTTAAATAAAATTGTGTGTGAAGAGCAATCACTATAATGTTATGTTCCTTTATTAAAAAAAAAATAATCAGAGACCTCATACCTAGTTTTTGGAAAACCGTTCTTAAATTATACAGCTGAAGTCTGGGTTTCAAATTAATGGGAAATCTTCGTCTGTGTATTTAAGGACTGACGTCGGTCGAAGTTTAGACTGAAGCGCTCACTGGGAGTCTCCGCCGAGCAAAGAACACTCCCGTCCTTACTGAGATCAGTCTGCGAAACAAAAATCACTCATTAAGATTCTCTCTCTCATCTAGTAATGTATAAAGAAAGTATTCCTCATTGTATAGATATTGATTTTGTTTTGTTCCTCACATTTCTCAACACTGGAAGTCAGCTGTGCCCAAGAAAACTATAGCGCCCTGTAACTCTGTCATTGTAAACAGTCCGTTAAAAAAGGTCAATTAGCTCCTTGACGTACCACTCGTAAATATATGAAAATCGGGTATTCCCAAGAATCACATACTTTACCTTTTATTTCTCTTTTTAATTACAAATTGCTATCTCTTGATGCGTATTCCGTGAAAACTCTTTGAGTGTTGCTAATCTCCCTTGATGACTTGTATGAAGCATGTTTTGGTGACGTGGTTTTGTAAACAATAACGAAACGATGTGTTTTAGTTGATCAGGGATGCGGAATTCCTTGTAGGTATCTGTCTTATGTGTGGGTTTNGGGAGGGGTTCATTGGGAATATTCATATGCACTATTAAGTCAATTATTGCTATCTAAGTTGTTTCTCCGTGCTACATCCTTGTCTCTTCATTATAACCGCACTCGCAAAGAGACACTCATAAGATCAAGTATTAGAGGCACGTAAACTTAATAACAAAAACATTAGTCTGGGCAATTTACAATGTACTGTGTCATCTAATTGTGTGCTGAGTCTCTTGGCACGGTAACCTCATTGCGAGAACTGATTTGATTTTGTACATTACTTTCTTCTTAATCAAATTAAAGTCTTTAGAGGCTCGCCAAAAAAAAAAAAAAAAACTGCCATTGAGAGAAGATGTGATTACATAGATACTACAGATATCTGTTGTCTGAATGTTTCGCTATTGAGCGACTGAATAGTAATGTCAGTGTTGTTGTCTCCATTGTCAACAGTAAGATCTTGGTGTTGTCTGCTTTTGAAATAGTGATACCGTATGATGCATACACTACAGCTTTGAACACACGAAAGTTTTTTGGTTTGGTTCGAAAGGCTGTTGGAGAAGTTGGAGAGGAGCACATGAAGAGAGAAATCAATAAACTTCATAATTTGATTTTTAAACAACTTTCGAGTCACTGCACCTGAATGTTAGAACTTACTGAGATCACTCGGAAAGAACAAAGATCGTCAGTTAGTCAGGATGAAAAACAAAATCATCAGGGTTCTTTGTTTAACGCTCAGAGGAACAATGGTATATTCTCTTCATTGTAAATGTCAGTCTTGTATTCTTACATCAAAACACTGTAGTTTTCATTGATGATATGGTCTCGAATTTGGTATTTGTTGGTTAATATCCGAGATTTCAAATGATTTTTTAGGTGGTATGGTCACGTCACGGCACAGCTAAAGATTATGAAACACATTCTAACAATAACATGCATGTTTTCCATTATGACACGCTGGCTCTGGCACTTACTGTTTTGTTGTATAGTATTTAGGTCGGTGAAACTTGCATCAATTATAGATTATTTATGCCTGTTAATGGGCTTCAAATTATATGAAATTTCTCTATAAAACTTGAGCGGCGGGAGTTGAGGAGGGGGGTGGGAAGGAGAGGAGGGTGAGAGCAGCCGATATATAAGGTATATTCTGAAGGGTGCGATTGTGTTTAGTGAAGTTCATGTTATGCTAACAACTTCTTACCAGGTCTGGATTAATTGTGAGGTAGATGGGGCAAAAGCCCTTGGGCTCTTGGCCTTTCAGAGATTTATAAGCCCTGTGTCAGTTTTTACATTATACAAGGAGCATTGTGATATCTGCTGCCACAGCGGGGATCCGCACCACGGTCATCCCGCCCATCTTCTGACCCTAATCCACTGACTCCAGAATGGATTCCTTGGCCTGAGGTATTATATTGCACAGTACATAAAATGTAGTGAGAAGTATCACCGAAAGCAGGATGTACGGCTAGACACTGACTGTCTGATCAGCAGCTGCAGTTCCGTAAACACATCCATCATAACAACCTGATAGTCCCGGTAGTCTTATGAGATTCGATAAATTCTCTCAATACATCATTCTTAGTGTTATTGTCTGGGCTGGATCCTCCTACAAAGTATTAAGATGCAGCGTTTGTGGACTCCCAGCGGACGGCAAGACTGCGCTTAGTAGAATGCTAAACATATGGACATGTCCGATCTTTGACAAAGGTCAGGGGTCGTCGCCTACCTCCTGATCGCTCCAAAATAGTTACAAAACACTCTTCAGGGATGAGGCGAATAACCGATTTATAATTAAAAAGCCTGAACTAATCTTGGAACAGTATCAATTCAATTCAATTTTTCAATTCATTTGTGTTTATTCCCATTGTACAAGGTTTACAAAAAATGGACAGTATCGTAATGGACAGTAGATAAATCCTCTAAAAATAGTGGAAAAAACCTGTCTCAGGCTGAGGAGTCTTAAGCACGGGTTCTAAACTTCTCTTGATTGGTGGACTCTTCGACGCCATTAGCCAATCCTGCATACCGCATCGAACCAGCATAGATCCTTTTAAAAAAAGTGAACTCAATCTGTACATCGTATTTCTATTGGTATAAAAATGCTTTTCGAGTGCTTCTTGGCATTTGCGTAGCGTTCTTCACTTTGAGAATCCCTGGTGTGACTAAAGTGTGGGAGCACCGTAATAGACTAACACAGCAGGGGTATAGTTACAGAGGATGAGCCATGTTAGACCAAGAAGGGCAAAGCCAGACGAGACAGACTTTTTAAGTAACCTCATTGTGACTGGCACCAACAGATGGATGGCTCTTCGCTTGTCGCTGAAGTGGATGGGAAAGACGAAACGGGATAAACGTTATTATAGGAAATGTCACAAGGGTCGCAATTTCCATTCGGTAACATGTAATGTCATCCCATCCCAATTTTTGACCTCAGTCGGCACAGCTAATGGTAAATCAATTATGGTTTGAAACAAATAGTTCCTGAATAATTTTAAACTCGGCACATGAATATTAAGTACACATATTGTTCTTGCTGTTCGTCGCCCTTTCGAACAGTATGACACTGTGCTAACTTCAAAATCGACGGTACATTATAAAATCAGAGTACGTGGGGACTTAAAGAAAAGTGAAGGTATCCATCAAAGTGTTGACTTTTGCATCAGCCAAAGCACTGAGATGACATTAAAACGAAATTTTGACAGTTTGTCTATCGAACGGCTCTATCATCATCCCTCTCTCCCATTTTTTCTTAACTGGTTGTGTTTGCTAAATTTTCTAAGTTCGTCTTTTATAAACCTCCTACCAGCTGAGCCTAGAGCCATATAATACCTCACTCAGTTACCTTCCTATAATCCCCGACTCAACAGATCCGTCCCCAGCTTTCTTTGAAAAACACTTGCGCACTCAAAACTGTCTCCAGAGTGGTTTTCTCCAAAGCTACCCAATGTTTTCCAAAGTGCGGGTGCACAGTTTTTCACTCCATTCTTCTTATGAGGACCAGATTGTCTTCTACATGATAAAACTTCACTGAATTGATTTTTGCTGAGAATCAAGGGGTGGAGGAGGGGAGGAGGGGCGCATATCTATTGCTCAGCCTTTTCACCCCCCTCTCATAAAACAAAACAAAAAAGTTTTATTTCCAATCCAAAGATCTCATTACTCGAAATTTCCTCACAAGTATACTTTTGCTTTTAGACATAAGCAGCCTAATATCTGCTCTTGATGACTTTGACTGAAATATATTTTAGATGATTAGCAGGTTTGCTGAGCCGAAATCCGCACTATGTGTGAAGTTAATAGTTATAGTGATTAAAATATCCTTTTCACTGTCCCGCTGCATATTGTATTTTGCCCATGTACCACATCTGTGGTCTGGGCTTATTCCTAACAAACGTGTTAAACTTTTCATTTAGATGCGCATATTTTCTCCTGTGCCCACCAGGGAGCAAACCTTCTTATCCAGATATGGAGATGGATTTTTATTTGAGGTCCTTTTCCTATAAAGTTTTCCAAATCGGCTTTATGAGGTTTTATTATGCGGCCAACGATATTTAAAACCTAGGTGTGTGTTTCCTCAAATAAATGACGTTGCACTGCATATGAGCAAGGCATCTAAGTAACTTTGTTAACCATGTTTCACACGTTTAATCTTACTTTACTTAGCGAGCCATACTTTGGGCCGTAGGGCCAGCGGTTGGAAACCCCTGATCTCCTCCAGGCATGACCTCTTCAGAAGACGCTTGGATCATGACAGTGCGAGACCAGACATCAAGGACACTCATCGCACGGCAACATCCGGGTGTTGATGAGTCGCTTGTGTCAGGTCAAAGAAGGCCGTTCATTGGTTCACATGACCTCCACACTGTCTTCTGTGTAGACTATTGAATTTTTCATTTCTCGTCGCCTTCCTGTTTAAGTGGGGCCGTACACCTAACTGTAGACACTGTACTTTCTTCCACTTCCGGTTAATCTGGAGGTAAAACGGAGGACACGGCAACGCTAGTGGGCATGTATCAATACCGAATATTTGAGTATGTGAGCAATTATTACAACATATCGATACCTTAAAATAATGAATTTTGAGAGGGGGGGGGAAGAGTTTGAGATAATTTGAGCACAATAATTAATATTTTTCAGCCTGGATGCGTTAAAGGGGGCTACAGAAGGTTGATGCAGGTGATACGCTACCCCTTCCGCCTATTAGCGTGCATAGTTTCAATGAAATATCAGTGTTTCCAAATTTGCCGGACCTCTGGGGCTTGATCACTGCCCCTAACCATCAGCACAGGCCCTTGAAAGAGTCCCATGATATTGCTCTAAATCATGCGTAAACCTAAATATTTTAATTTAAAGATACTAAGACTGCGAGACCACTGGCACATCTTAGAAATTATGACTTCCTGTTAATAAAAAATAGCGGAGCAAGAGATTCCATTTACGTAACAGTAACCCACACCCTGGCCTAGTATGATGAAAAAAAACATTCATTTACCCCGTATTTAATAAAGAATAGGAATTGTATAACTGACCAGCGGGCCAAAACTGATCAAAAGCAGAAAACCAATGTCTTAAAATACACTATTGTGTGAGCCTGATTTAAATCCAGCTGGAATCACCTATACATGCTTTACCATTATTTCGCCCGTGCTCCTAGCTGAAAAGGTAACATATACTTTATACAATACTTCTCAGCTAACGACAGCAAACACATTACAATAATATATCTTTCCTCTCACATTACATGAAGTTAATAAGTGTATTGAGTGGTTTGTATATGTCCATTTTTTTTTAGTATTTTTTTATATTCTTTGGCGTAGCAATGAAAATTCATTCCTCTATGTTAACGTTATGAAAGCAAAGACAAGATCATTGATTCATAATAACATGAGACCTGGTCAAAGGTGAATCGTTCTGGTGGTAGATAGCACTATAATATCTTACCTATAGTTTGCACTGATTGTAGAACTCTGCGACCCCTCTACCCATCCTCTTTTCAACCCCCGTTATTCTATTCTGCCTTACTTCTCCGCAACTTTACCCCCCGCCTCTCGCCATCCCCTCCCAAATCTCTACCCCTACACAAAAGCATCGCCACCTCACTCGGATTGTTCATAAGTTGATATATGCATGTATGAGAGTAACTGAATAGGAATACAATGTAATACATGAACGAGCATAAATATATTGAAGATTTGAATTTCTTCTTCATGTGTACCTTAACTGACAGACTGCACTGTGTTTTCACTATGCATATCTCTCCAACCCGTCTGTTAATCATCGCCTCGCTCTCATTTTCCTGGTGTCTCCCCATCAGTTCGTCAACCTGGGCTGCGCCTCTGGGAAAAGAAACAGAAAATAAAAACCTCTCAGATGGGGAACAGATCGAAGTGTGCGGCAGAACATTATGAGACACTATATCCTTCTCGATCACTTGATATGAAAGTATGAAAACAAGCGCAAGAGAGTCTTGTGTTTATGTATTGCTAACGCCTGTCTCATATCGACAAAGAAAATGACGAGACTGGGTTGTTGCGATTACAAGTACTTATAATTCCAGCAGCCACTTATCTACCTCTAAGGCTCGGCCGAATACGATATTTTCAAATAGTTACTCAAATGAGTACCCATATCTCCATTATTATTGGTAATCGGTAGTCGAAATCGACACTAAGATGCCGTAATGATTCCACGAGAAGGAACGAGCTACCGAGGTCAAAGGTTAAGAGAAGGAGTAGGGGAGGGTTGTATAAGAATAGACAGTCTTTTCCGGAGGTTTAGAATAGCATGGCTACTTCGTGGATCGTATGGGAACCCAAAGATATGTTAATTCCACGTGGGTCTGGAATATGCATGGGATCTTTGGCGTGTCAACTGAATTAATTGTGTATTGAAATGAATAAGATGAAACAAAGGGAAACGCAATAAAGTGGCAGCTTTTCGAAGTGACTGTTTGCTCTGAAGGCCATTATCAAGAGTACTCACTATCAGTAACGACTGAGGCATAGCCTCGTCTCTCCTCGCACTCCTCTATTCCTTCCTCCACCTCGCAGCCACTTAATGACTTATCCATGAGTCCAGATGTTAATGGAAGTGTTGTAAAATGACAACGCATGTCAGTCCATAGCGAGTACAGAGTGTGAAGGATAATCCGATAATGCAAACGCATTGTAGATGATAATGTTGGCTCTTCGCTGCCGTGGACCATCCCTTTCAACGACTTCAAAATGTTGTTGTTGCTGTTACTCACAATGGTGTTGTGTAAGCTATGAGTAGGTGGATGGATGACAAGACTTGAAGTGTCTGTTGTGTAAAAGTTCAGGAGTTCAGGTTCTTTATTATGCAATAATTTCAGTTCAGTTCAGTTTATTGTAGGCACTATTCATATTGCATATGGACAAAAGTACTCATTACAAAATAGGATAAAGTTTACAGGGAAGAAGGCAATAAGTGTATTAACTGCAAAAAAAACAACAACAACTACAACAACCTAATTGTTAAACAATAAATACTGTACTGCAATAATGCTGTCTGAGAAATAGTTCATCTGATCACATGGTTGTCACATGGTTTTTTTCAGTATTTAACTGGTTCAAGGCTGAAGATACTCCCTGTTGTGCAGCCGTTTGACCTTCAGTATCATCTTACTGAAAGTAGTCCGTGACGAGAGGGGAGCATTAAATAAAGGTCATCAAGATAGGGAGTTTTCTCCAAACAGAGCCACCCTGCCGCTCCCCTTCCAAACCCTCCCTCAACTCCCTACAGAGAGTCAAGGACAGCCAAATCTTCTGCTACTGTTATTTCTACTGCAACTGCTGCCATTACTACAAAACAGAAAGAGAGAGAGAGTTTCTGATGCTTGCACTATAACTATGTTTCCGGTGTTTTTGTTTGGCCTTGAGAATCCACGCTTTTTATAGAATCAGGTGCCTTAAGTTAATTCAAACCGGTAAAAAATATTTAGAAGACAGGGCTGATTTGAGTGGATGTGACAAATAGGCTGGCGCCAGTGTTTATTCGATGAGCGCAATGAACTTGAGGCTCCAGGGTTGGTTGAAGAGTGCCAAGTATCTAGCTGGAGATGCAAGAGTTGAATCGAGTGCGCCAAGCAATTAGACACTATTGTTAATTCGACGAGCACTATGAACATCAGGCTGCAGTGTTGATTGAAGAGTGCCAAGTAGAGTAGGTAAGAAGCAAGAGTTGATTCGAATGCGCCAAGCAGTTAGGAACCATTGTTGATTCGACGAGCACTATGAACTGAGGCGTCAGATTTGGTTGATTCGAGTTGCGCCAAGTGGTATAGGTGCGAGAGTTGATGCATTTGGCCGAGCTTGCCAAATGGTTTGAGCCGCCTGAAATAGTTCAGAGTGCGCCAGCGGGTTTAGACACTAGTAGTGGTTTGAAGGTACCAGAACTGACTAGAGAACTTCGCAACCGTTCTTCAACGCCCTCGCCATCCTGTGTTACTCTCTTTTTGTCCCCTCTCTTCCTTCTTATCTTGTTTTTTGCTTCCGTTCTTCCCTCCTTCCATCCTTCCTTCCTTCCTTCCTTCCTTCCTTCCTTTCCTCCTTCCTTCCTTCCTTCCTTCCTCCCTCCCTCCCTCCATTCTACTACCACCTGTTTCTCACGTTCACTCTCTCATCATTGCAATCCTCTCCTGACTCTTTTTGCAGGCTTTCCTGATCTGTTGTTCTACTCTCTCGTCCTGTTGAAAACCAGTTTCTCATCCTCCCTTCCCTTCCATTCTCCCTCCCTCCCTGCATTTCTGCTACCCATCACTCCTCCTGCGTTCCTTCATTCTTCCTGTCTTTTCTCACGTCTTACTTACCTTATAATGATGAACATTCATACTCGTACCGATCCCTCTACACCTCTCAGAAAGAAAAAAAAAATATCAATCATTTCTCCTGCACCCTACTTTCGTCCCTCTCTCCACTCGTCTGGGTTTCCTCTCTCGCTCGCTCTCTCTCTTTTTTTTATCTCACTCACTCACTCACTCACTCACTCACTCACTCACTCACTCACTCACTCACTACTCACTCACTCACTCACTCACTCACTCACTCACTCACTCACTCACTCGTCCTGTCTTCACCCACTAACTCCTTAACTCATTTTATATGGCTTTGTTCCTATCAAAACTTCTCCTTCATTGTCCTCATCATTCCCCCTTGCTGCCCTTCTTTCTCTCCTTCCCCCTTCTCTCAATTCTACCGTAACTAACAGTGGCGAATCCCATCAACATTGATAGAACCATCTGGTTGGTAATCCGATCACTAGCCAGCCACCATCCTCTAGAGCGGTTTATAACCCATCAGGATTTACGCGACGCTTTTGGCACGCGATAATTTGTCATGTCACAGGAAATAAAGTAAACCCGGTTAACCCAGTATCCTTTGCTCTTCGTAGTAACACCTACTCCAGTTAATGATAAATCTGCGTAATCGCAACTTTTATTTAATCGCAAAAGTTTTTAAGCAATCATAATATAATACATAATTTTCTTCTGAATAGTCACAGGAATAAAATAGCAATTCTCTTCAAGTTGCAACTATCTTAGCTTCAAAGTAATTATACTTTTGTAACATAGACCACAACAGTATCCCCAAATTCATCCAACCATTCTTTTTTACTCCGTGTGGAGAGGCAGTGCCTATTGTGAAAGTGTGGAAGTATGTGTTTGTGTGTGTGTGCGTGTGTGTTTCCACGAGGATTTAATTTTAGCAACTTTCCCGGGTAGAGTTCGACTCGCGAAAAATACCTCACGTGACCAAATAGCTCCGTTTAAAGTTATTTCAAAGGCTTACCGTAAATATGATGAATTTATTGTAAAGGGGTCGGTAACCTGCAAGGGAAATGCAATTGCCATTATCTGTAGTTACTATTCTACCTCTTCATGTAGTCACAGTCCCTTTTAGTATGTTTTCCTATTAGTACATGTCAGGATCGTCAGTACGGAAGTCATTCCGGGGTACTCCTGCCCTCTGGGTTCATACATACATTTGAGAATGCCATTATATGGGGCTCGACAAAATTAGATGATCGCGAAAAACCATTCCAACTTTAATAAAAATCGGATCCTCATGCACTCTACGTTCACTCATATATCTAGTCTACCAATTTTTCCTCTAGCTGACCCCTTTCATTACCATAACGACAGGAGGAACTGCAAACTAGCTATCTGCAACCTCCCAATGCGTTAAAGGAAATTCATGTGTTATGACTTTATGTTATCTTTAATAAGTTTGATAATCACAGACCTAGGAGACGAAGAATGAGGCAAGGGGAAACTATCGGACGTTGAGGAACTGACTGTCTGACTCCTTTGATTTCATATAATATTCTCAAAATTGAAAGTAATTGTCCCGATCTGAGAGACGTCAAAAAAAAAAAAAAAAGAATTCTGGGGCCTATCATATTCCTTTAATGTTCTGCCGTCTAGTCCTTTGTTTAAACATTGTTAAGTTTGATTATATCCCTTTGCACTGACGTCAGACAGGAACGAGAGAATCAGGAAATACCAGTAGTTGATAATACTGTATTATTAGCTTTGCCAGCAAGGGCAAGCCGTCCACCTTAGTTGTTTCTATGGGCAAGAGACTTCCTCTTCAAACCAGGAAGCTGCATCACTGTGATGGGTTCGGTTTGCCTCGTCCATTACTTTGGTGGCAGGTCTTTATTTTCGAGCCACAACACCAGTCGACTTGTCTTTCAAATAAAAAGTGAAGGCTGCATGGAAGGCTCATGTTGTGGAGTTCAGTGCTTCACGCAAACCTTGGTAATGCCTTATGTTATTATTTCAATTGACAATACTGAGTATGACTTGGCAAGTACTTGTCAATAGGGACTCACTTGTTTTGAGTGTCATTTTAGTGGACTGACGCGGAATGTTGATCAGTACAAACAATTAACATGTCTTCAGGTAAACTATGAGTAAGATCGTGGAGACCAGGAAAATGAAGTCTACTGTTTTATGCAAATCTTGGCAAACTTTGTCATCCTTGTATTTCGTTATACAGTACGTTGAATTTGGTATAATAATAATAATAATACTAATAATAATAATAAAACCAATAATAATGTGGTTTATAAGTATCTATCCAGGTTTATGCCTGATTATGCGAGTTAACATTATTATTACCCCAGAAGGCCTGATCACTTTAGGTGTTTCAGCTTCCTGGGGAGTCTTGTCTAGCAATTACTTGTTATTAAAGTCCTTTTGATCATGACATAATTATTGTAGAGTTCCCATAAATAAATCACTACAAAAGTTGCCATGAGGGCGACGTGTCTCTCATGATCAGGTGGATACGACCCCTAATCTTGCTTTCACTGACATGTTCCATTCTTATGCTGAGCCAAGTGAAAGAAGAGTTCTCTTAATGGGACACCAGATGAGTTTCCGGTAGCCTAAAAATGGGAATTAAGAGCGGATTATAGGAAGGAAATGATGGGGTGATCTATTTCCTACCTGCGTCTACATCTATTCCTTCCCCCCTTCCCCACCCCCAACCCTATCCCTTTAACCCTCAGCATGTCTTAGCAAACCCACAGAATGGTTCAAACAGATAAGAAATTTTATACGCATGCTGACATGGCATTTGCTGGTTTCGAATGTCCTTACAGCTGAAAGAGAGAGAGAGAGAGAGAGAGAGAGAGAGAGAGAGAGAGAGAGAGAGAGAGAGGAGAGAGAGAGAGAGAGAGAGAGAGAGAGAGAGAGTGTGTGTTCTAGAAGACTGTGAGAGCTTACTGATTGATCTTTTAAAATGATGAATTATCACAACACTCACTGCAGTTTTGTTTTTGTTGTTTCTTTATTTGTTGAGATTTACTATCCTTGCACATCATCTTGTGATCGTGTAAGAGAAATAATAACAGTTTTGATTTTAACGTTAATGACACTAGGCAACAAAAACCGTCCATAGTTGGCTTTTCTATATATATTTTTTTCTTATTTAGCTCTATTTGCATGCGTGTATACTAAGAATTGTAATTTGCAGTAGGATGCCATAGAGATACTGTTCTCGTCGCCTGTTTATCTTTCTGTGTCTCTACCCATGGGGAGGATTGAGTTGGCGCCGGGGTG
>JAWQUT010000060.1:366308-393223 GCA_033807755.1 Ellobium chinense
ATACAGCTGTGAAATGAAGAAGGAAAAAGGGGGAAATGCCTTTTCCCTATACATTTAGCTTGTGAATAGTTTTTCATCGTTTGCTTATCTTATTTTCTATTTGCTTATCTTATTTTCTATTGCTCACAACTAGCAAGGTCATTCCTACTGAATGACATCAGTAGCAGGGTTACCAGTTTCGTGAAGTTAGTACCATGATTTTGGAAATCTGGCAGTTTGTTGCATTTATATCTTTTTGTGTATTTGTAATTGAGTTTTTAAATTATTTGAGCCTCGATTTGACACCCTGTCATTGATTTAGCCTGACAGACAAAACATTACTGCTCGTAGAGTTGAAAAGTAGACAGTGAGGACTTACTGGATGACCAGCGATAGATTTGACGCATAGGGAAATGTAGGAAAAACAATCTCCCTCAGTATAGGATAAAAGCATCAGTTCAGGGTGACAACACTGAGTACCGGAATCTTATGATATAATACGCTTCAAATATTAATCCAGGCTACTGATTGTTGCAGAAACGTAGGCCTGACATGCACGATAAATGCATCATATCACAATGTTAACAATAAGCACAAACATTAATTGTGGATAGGCTGATACAATAACATATACTAGACTATCTCACTTTTATATTTGTCTTAAATGAACAAAAATCACTGTAGTAATACGTCTTTAATGTTATCTTGCTGTTTGCAGCTGGAAGTGGCACAAAAACAGCCACATTGTTCATGTATTACCAGGAGCTAAACATTAATATTTGCGTAGGTAGACTAAATTTGATTATCTCACGTCCACGTCATATATGAACAAAACTATTGGAGCAGTAATACATTTAAGTTAAAAACCTCTATTAGCAATTTAAAGGGCTACGCAAATATCCACATAACTCATGTGTTTGTCAGAACTATGAAGAGATTTTAAAAATATAGACACACCGAAATGGTGCTGTGGACAGCGGGTACCGGAACGGCATACCCTGGACATTTATAATCTGCCATTTCGGAACATAATATCTGTGGACCTTGATTCCATTCATATCTTGCTATATTGAGCCCCCCTACCTCTGTGCAGCTGACATGAATTTACAGGCTGTTGTTATTGTCCTCCAGCGACATTCTCAGGTTGTTTTTTTTTGTTCCAACATTTTACTGTAATCAGTGATGCCACTTGTAGGGGAAAATCGCTTTTTTTGTAAGCTGCTGGGAAAAAAATAGCAAAATGTAGGGTAATGTCAGTGAAAGGCCTAGTTATTTTCTTTTCGCTAATAACATGATGTAATTTTTACGCACTACATTTTCTTCAGCATTGTGGGTTGGGAAATGTAGGAGCAAAACTCACTCTGGCTGTTGGGGAAAAGCACATATCCAGAGCGGCAACTCTGGTAGTTATAAGATTTTTGCTCATTTGCTCACTGACTCCGGTTCAGAGTCAGCACAGAATGTAAACGTATATTATTTATATCCATTTTCTTGATATTGACCACATCTGAATGGGTGCTGTGATCTCTGGCTTAAAATATAGTATACTATAAAGGTCACATCACAGATGTGTAGTGATGTGTAGATATCTTACTTAATTGTGATGACCAGCCTTTTCTATTATTGAAGTCTTTGTTTACTATGTTTATTCGAGTGTTAGTGTGACATAATCTGAACGGCAGACAGTTTTATTCACACAAAGACCACACTCTTCCTTTGGAATACCAACAAACCATCGAAAAGAATATCAGCACACTGATAATTCACACTTCTTGCCGCGTAGGGAGTTGTCTTGTCGCTTTGAGATACTTCTTTATCTGGTTGTCGTTTATTTTTGTCGCCTAGCTTTACACCTTTCTTTGTAAGACTTTGTTTGGTATTGACATGTTTTGTTATGCCTGTATTCAGTTACTAGCCTTCCAAACAAATCGAAATTATCAAGCGTTGATTATTATGAACGCTAACCAGGCTCTGAAGATGGCTATTGAAGTTTCAAAACTCCATTACTTAATCGAAAA
This sequence comes from Ellobium chinense, assembly GCA_033807755.1. Taxonomy (NCBI): domain Eukaryota; kingdom Metazoa; phylum Mollusca; class Gastropoda; order Ellobiida; family Ellobiidae; genus Ellobium; species Ellobium chinense. The sequence goes on from JAWQUT010000060.1 coordinate 368,306, forward strand.
AGCGTAACAATACCGAATACCGTTGTAACGTCTTGAAATAAATGCATATCATCGAGTTATATTGGCCAATTCTGATAACATGTCATACGGCGAAGGCCGGTTAAGCCGAAATCAGGGAACTCATGATCTGTTCGTATTAGTAATGAGTTTGGAATCTCCCCCTTTTAGCACTGCTGGTGCTCAGTGTTAAAAAAAACCAAAAAACGTCCACATTGCTAATTTGCACATTAACGTTGACATTTTGTATACTTGCTAATATGCTTCAGTTAAGTCTGAGTGCCGTAGGAAATTGCTGTTGTTCGACACTATTCTGGGAACAATTTGCTGTAATGGATGCTAAAAATGCCAACTATGGCGTTACTTAATCCAGATTCAGATTTTTTAAAAACCCTGTAACAATCGTTACAAAATATTCAGAGATAGTTGTTATTGGACACACTAGCTGACAAATGGACAGACAACGAGGCAAATAGACAATCAGAACAAAAAACAAATGAACAGAAATTCAGACAGACGGACAGACTTATCAAGATTTTAAGATCATAAATATTTAAGCCTATAGAGATCAAAGACGTAATTCAATATCACTGCAGAAAAATTATTGTTACGATTAGTAATGGTTTGGAGCGCTCCGTTTGGAATTCTGGTTCCTCAACATATCTCTCTTTTACTGGACAAAAGCTGTTTTGTGAAGAGATACCCATAGGGTCTCAAACTTTAAATTGTTTTGCATTGTTTTGAGACATGCTGAATTTTTAAAAAATGTTTACACTGTTTGAGACTTACCCAAACGACACTGAAATACACACCGTCATCAGTGCCTCCCATGCTTTGTGAGTTCGCCCAAACTGAGCGTTCAGTTTGTTTTTCAAAACTATCCGTTTAAAATGGGTTTTAGCGATTTCATATGCATTTGAAAGCCTCACCCTGCACTTGATACAAAAGAATTCGACAGGGCTTTGGGAAATCTTCGGAAGAAAGGATCTGTCGGACAAACCGGCGTCGGCTTAATCGGCTTCCAATGTAAAACACTACTCGAATTGCACGTACAACTTTGACACATCATAGGAATTCGCTGTTTTTGTTACTCTCACGCACTTGCAATAGTTTAAATAGATTTTTCCACATCTCTTTGAAACCAAATGTAGCTTCACTCATTCAGCACAATGTCTGTCAAGCCTTCAGACGTGCTTGCTTTCCTTCCTTAAAATATTTTAAGGAAAAGAATAAAGACGTGTAAATAGGACTTTTATTTACCCGGTTGGAAAATCGGTTTCCAATTTATGCATCTCGTCCATTTTATGTGCACTTAGACCAGTCTACATCAATAACATATTTCAGCTATATTGCAGTTTAAATACATAGCAAATTCATTGCTGGTCTCTGTGATGCAGCGTACTTGTTTAACAGGGATATTATTAATTTTGTTTCTCTTTGGTATCACGCATCATCATTTCCGCCTGCGCCAGTACACTGTTCCAATGAAACTTTTACTTGATACCGGAAGAAACAGATGTATGAATAATCTGTCATTAGTTACAAGAAGTGGAATTGGATGTTTGTCGGGAGAAAGGGGCGGGTAATAGGGTGAGGGGGCTCGGTGTTGGACCTATGCAGCATAATTGAATATTGAAAATAATCACATGACTGAATGGACTGTCGCCTTTGGAATATTGTTTATGCAGGATGAATTTTATTAATTCCATTGTTTAAGACACTGGGAGCCATTCCGTCACCACTGGCGTTTTCATCGATTTCTTTTCCAGCTTACTTTTCTTATTTTCTTGTATTTTTGTTATGGAAATCTGAGCTTTAGTCAGTGCAAGCAACATCGTGCCATTATTCAGATTAAGTTGTCAGATTTTTCCCATCACATAACAGCATCCAGAAAGCTGGTGGTCTAAGCTTTTGTTGCCAAAGAGCTACAGCGACAAAGGTCAACAAGGCAAAATAAAGCCCTCAAAACTAACAGCAAGAGAAACGAAGACTAAATCAACAACACTGCTTTTCAATGATACGAACTTTTGGTTTGTCTTGAGGTTTAGCCAAACAAAGTAGCCAACTAGCTTGGCTTCAATGTTAGAGCCAAAGAACTTGCAAAATATCCAACGTTGGCTAATTAGTTACAACCTGGCAATATTGCCTTCGCGAGGCAAAATAAGGATGCCTCCTCCACCCACCTTATATCTTGTACGAAGCTTGAAGCAAGCAGAGGGGAAATAATGACCTAGGTTTGTACATGTCCTGGGGTAAGGGGACGGCACTGGGTCGACATCTAACTTACGAAAAACGCACACGAAAAAGGGAGCAGAGGGAACAACAATTAAAAGAAAATCTCGAACTCGAGCGCAGATAGTGTATGAACGGTCCCCAGGGCACAGTAAACAGAATCTTCCACATCGTTTATCAGAGATAAATTAAAAAAAGGAAACAGGGGTAGCAATTTGTTTGAGCTGTGCAAGTTTATCATGAAATCACAGAATGCATACCCCTGGTTATTCCAGTGTGACCCAGCAGAAGCCAGGCTTTATTATGGGCTTATGCCACAAACAGATAAGTTTTATGAATATATTGCCGGACTGTGTATTCCTGTTTTGTTCATATGAACGCATTAAGTTGATAGCGCGGAGCGGGCATATGGCAATCCACTCTGCATAATCACAATCAGTTCTGGAGCAACTGACGCTTAAATACATCATTTTTTCAGATAACAGATCACGATTTTTTTTCTTTTTTAAATCACTGGATAATCGCAAGCTCGTATAATCGTAGCTGTTTCCATACCCCGGAAGAATTGAGTCGACTGTAACCTTGTGATGTTGGGATTCTAAATTAGCACAACACCGAGAAGCTGATGGTTGGGGATTCATACTAAATATAGGTAGCAACAAATAACAATCTAGATCTAGGGATCACGCGAAATCTGTGGGAACCTTTCTGTACAGAGAGTGTCATGGCTAAATTAATTGAATGGTTTTTTTTGTTATTATCGGGGGAGAGTAACAGATTGGAGTTACTGTTATATAGGTTCAAGGTCTCTTGTCCACCAGTCCACGTTCGTGAGCGTGTCTAGCAATATTTTTTATCCTCCTCGTTTAAAGTCTGCATGTGATGTTATTATCCGCAGGCTTAATTTTTTTTTTTTTTATTAGCTGAGTTGTCTCGGCGCTACACGGGAAAGCGGGGAGGGGACAATCGGACTCATGCCATGCCTACACGCCAATGTAAGCTTCCCTTCCTATAGCAGAATTTTGGTGGTCAAACCTATAGAGGAATTTGGCTTCAAAACACCAGCTTGGCATCTCTGAGTTACAATGTCCTGCGTTACTGGAGTGCAGCTGGTAAAAATGACTTTGTAAGTCTTGATTTTTGCCCTGTCGCTCGTCGCATGACTACACACTCCTATTATAATTATTATAGGTTCAGTACATAAAAGAGCCTCTATAAATCTCTTGGGGCACCAAGTGGCCATCTTGGGTCAATGATATATGCCTCGGTGATCCATCCTCGCCGTTTCGGGAAGTCGTGCGAAATTTCATACTCCTACATGAAACGGTGTAAATTTCTTGAGCGGACAAACAAGCAAACAGATCTAGCATTAGATATTCAGTTAATATATTATTATTAGAAAATTATGAAAGAGAACAATGCAGTTCGTTTCCAGGCATTGTCCATTCAAGCAACCTTAAGCTATGATTAGCCCAACAGACTACATTACTTCAAACATTTCCAGCTCCCAGGATCTAGGAGTATCACTATTATAGTAGATGATATAACAACATTGTACTAGTTTTTTTCATCAGAGTTTAGAGCATTGCCCGGAGAAGAGTAGCGAGGGTAGGAGTCGGCTGCAGGGTGAATATGTATATATATAGCTGTGTAAAGCAAAGCAGTTAATTTACGTAAAAGAAGCAAACCTATAAACCTGAGCTGTTATTGATCTGAAAATAAGACTCTTGACCACTGTCTAGTCATAAAAGTAGTTTTTCCCGAACGCGCAATTGTATTTATCGACAGTCAGCTGTCCGTAATCTACGTCTCTCTATAGAATTGAACCAATAGTACAGGATTTATAGGTTGAGAAGGACAATGTTATTGACTGATGGAAATGAAGATTAAATCCCGAACACAAAACAAAACTGTCAGTCAGTTTGTGTGGGTCTCTATTGTTGTAGTTAGACAGGACCTGGTATTGGACAGGGCTGGGTGGGAGAGGATGTGTATTTATGAATGTAGAGGATTGTAACGTTGTGAAATATCGTCATATCGATTAGAGATCAATTTCTCCCTAACAAAATGTTTTGTTAGAGAAAATCTGCTTCACGCCTTATTTATAAAAATCCTGCGGAGTATTTTTCACTCGCAGCTATGAATTATTGATCTACATCACGCCCTATCTTGCTAGAGGCCTGCTCTTTTCAAATCAAACTGAAAATTAATTTTCGCCTCATAGTATGCACAGAGCCCCACCGGGTGTCTTTGAGCAATTTCAGTCTTAACCCCTTCGCTACGTAGGACGGGCATGTACTTCTTTATCCTTTGTTACAAACACCACAAAGACGCACCGATATGTCGCTGAAGTGGCATTCCAGTATTGTGTACGACGTATCCACAAAGCAAATTTCTTACATAATGAATTACTTCCATATGCAGACAAATGAACTTAATGTAATAGGCTAACTTTAGTGACATCAGTACTTAGAAAACATGATTCAGTAAAGGACTTAACTATTTTCTTTATTCTTGATTATACAAAAATTATTGAGAATCAGCTATACAGTGATGGCCATGCAATTTCCCGAACTTTACTGATGTAGGATAGCAACTCAGTCGTTTTCAGAACATTGCAAGCTGTTATGAAGAGCTTCAAACCATCCCTTCTTCATTGTCCACCGTACCTTCCACAAGAAGCTCAGGAGACTAGAGCTCTGCCTCAGCAGTCCAAGTCATGTATCATGGAGAAGTATAGAGATTGCAGTCTCAGGATTGTTCTTCTAGAAAGCCAAAAAGCGGGTTTCATAAGTTACTGGTACCATTTATTTGACAGGAGCTTCGTTGCAACGGCTGACATGCAGAAAGTGATGTGTGTGTGTGTGTGTGTGTGTGTGTGTGTGTGTGTGTGTGTGTGTGTGTGTGTGTGTGTGTGTGTGCGCGTGTGTTTGTGTGGGTGTGTGTAAAAGAGAGAAAGAGAGAAAGAGAGAGAGAGAGAGAGAGAGAGAGAGAGACCAATGATCGCTTAAGACTTAGTGGTGAACCCTCGTAGATGACAGATTGCGTGTTTAGGAGACAGGATCAACAGCCGAACTACATTGTGGAAATATTGCGACATTCATGCAACATCTGTGCTCTCCTAATGCGTCTCGCTGGTAGACTTTATTGGGGACGTGTTGGGCGGGGATTCTGTGTGGGTGGGTGAGGGGAAGGAGAAGATAAATTGGTGTATGCATATGACCTAGGCACGTAGATACTTTATGTGTCTGCTCTTGTTTCGCAAACACACCCACACTGTCCCACATCACAGATCGTTTGATTTTCAATAAATTATAGTTCAGAACTCATGAATGTGAAATGTGTATTTACGTTGTGTTTGTACTGGATAAAGATCTGCCGGTGTACTCTACGGAGCAGCGAGGCCGAATGGTTGTAGCGTTGGACTCAAGATCTGAAGGTCATTGGTTCCATTCCCGACCACGGTCGTGTTATAAGTGCCTTGGGAAAGCATTTCATTTGCATTTTACTTAGTACACCTGTCTTAAATTGGGTACCTGGCTGTAGGCAGTGGGAGATATTGTCAGAATGATAGTGATCACTACCTGTATAATGATAGCAATACTGTAGGGAGCTGAGAAAGTAATCGAGCCTGCTGGGGTAGAAATACGAGTCTAAACAACCACATTATTGTTGTTATTATTATTAGCAGTATTATTATTAGTGGTAGTAGTAGTAGTAGTAGTAGTAGTAGTAGTGGTAGCAACAGTAGTAGTAGTAGTAGTAGTAGTAGAAGAAGAAGAAGAAATCGTGGTAACGGTATTAGTAATAATAGTAATAGAAGTAGTTGTAGTAGTAGTAGTAGTAATAGTAGTAGTTGTAGTAGTAATGCAATTTTAGTATTTATGGAAGAACTATGCAGGTATGTGAATGTGGAGAGGGGCATATAGTGCAAGCTTAAGCTTGTATTCAGTAGCAGTGTCCAGAGTTCAGCACTGGGAGGAGCATTCAGGCATTGCCTATCACAAAGACTCAAAATTAAAGGTCGTGGGTTCGATTACCGGCCATAATCATATTGAAAATGCCTTGGGAAAGCATTTTATTCACATTTTCCTCAGCCCGGCCTTCTGTAAAATAGATACCTGGCTGCATCCATCAGTCCATATATATCGTTATAGATTTCACTCTGGTATGTGTCAACGGTTGTGTGGGTATGTGTGAAGGTGTGGTTGCGTGTGCGGTCAGGTAATATGTATGACCTGAAATGAAATTTAATGTTGAATGTGAAATGTAATTTATTGTTGAATGTGTATCAACTGTGAACGGAATTTCCCTCGTGGATATTAAAGTTTATCTTATCTTATCTTATCTCATCTCATCTCATCTCATCTCATCTCATCTTATCTTATCTTATCTTATCTTAAGCAGTGGAAGATATTGTCAGAGTGCTCTAGTGATCAGCGTGTGTAAATGGCAGCAGCACATTATAAATTCCCCAGGGAGTTGAGAAGTTCTAGAGTGATCAGGCCTGCCGGGGTAATAATAGTGCGAAGCCGTGTGAGCGGGCATCAGCCTGAATTCGAGACTTATAAACCGCACTATTATTTTTTTTATTATTATTATCATCATTATCATTATAAATATGCTATTTTTAGGTGAAGTTTAATCGATGCCGTCCAACCTTAATATGCTTTATTGCAAATTCTGCTGTAACCACATCACTGATTCAGTATCAGAATAGTGCAACAGTATTTTATTGTTGCTAGGAAAGCACATCTGCCAAGACGTCCACACTACTATTGTTATTAATCTGAAAATTTAACACCTTCTTGTTCTTTTACTTTCAAGTATCAGAGTAATGTACTGCTCATAAATATATTCAATTCATTGGGCAATAATAACCCATTTTAATCACGACTTACTCCATTATTCCCAAGAAGTTCCGATTAAGCGGAGTCGACTGTATAATAAACTTTCTGTTGGATGCATGAATAATGACCACCGTCTGGTCAGCCCTCCCACCAGGACATTATCAGGCTCGCGAGATCACGTCCAGCTGTTTGTGTGTATATGAAATCGGTTTGTTATCGATAACACCCACGTCTTCACACAAAACTTCAATATGTGATACATTTGCTCAAGGTTCTTGAAAGCTGCTAGCTCATCACGTGATTGGTGTGCTCATGGCGTGGGTTCTGTTAGTGTTTTGATCTTTCATGTTACATCTGTGTTTGTCTCTGTTACTGTTGTCCCCTTTCTTCTTTCCCTCTAGTAATAACTCGACGACAGTGCCGGGTGTGGCTGTGTGCATAATCCATACGTTAGTAAACGTATTGCGTTCAACACAGTGAACGCTACTAATTATTTCGGAGAATCCAGTGGTTACTGCGGTGCGTTAACTAACGTAAGGATTATGCATACGGCCAAAGGTTCATCTGTTTATATGTATATACTGTATATGCTATCGGTTTACTATCGGTTACACCCACGTCTCCGCACAAAACTTCAATATGTGATACATTTGCTCAAGTCTCTTGAAAGCTGTCAGTTCATCATAGGATGAGCGTGCTCGTGTCGTGGGTTCTGTCAGTATGTTGGTCTGCCATGCTGCATCTGTGTCAGTGTGTCGCTTGCCGGGATGTGCGGACCTGTGGTAAATAACTTATGCCGTATGCATAGTCCATACGTTGGTTAAAGTATTGCGTTAACCACAGTGAACACTTCTACTATTTTGGGAGTTTCCGTAGTTACCGCAGTGCGTAAACTAACATAAGAAATGTGCATACGGTCACAGGTTATTTACCACTTCAGAATGCTTGAATTGTGGACTGTGACCCTTCGCATTTATTGTTATTTAGTTTTCTTCACTAAATCAAGTTTCATCACGCAAGCTTAGGTACTCTTCAAGATTTTGTTATCTCCATCCAATTTGGCAGAAACAATCTTATTCTTTACGAATCATACCCCTCTCTCTCTCTCTCTCTCTCTCTCTCTCTTTCTCTCTCTCTCTCTCTCTCAATGGCATTCATTTCGCCAGTGTACAAATAATCATGAACATTTCTACCCCAACCAACATGATGGCAGGAATCGTGTGTAACGCTTGAGTTAAAACATAAAATACGCGCATCCATAGATAGAAAATTAAACTCGAGTAGTAATTGCATTGTTTAAAGATTGTAGATAATAACGTCGAACGTCTTGACATCAGTCTGTTATCTCAAACCAAGCCGTTAAAATTATACCAACCAGACACCCACACAAAAAGCTGTTAGCATTTTTATAGCTGTTTATTGCTGGATGTTCCCCGTATTCCTTTGAGAGTCCTGCAATAATTTATTAATAATGAACATGGCGACGCAAGTATACGGGATGTATGTGACGCATGTGCACGGGATGTGTGTGTGTGTGTGTGTGTGTGTGTGTGTGTGTGTGTGTGTGTGTGTGTGTGTGGTGTGTGTGTGTGTGTGTGTGTGTGTGTGTGTGTGTGTGTGTGTGTGTGAATATGAATGCGTGTGTGTGTGCTTCTGTGTGTATTTGCGTGCGTATGTAACTTGTGTGTTTGTGTAGATGTGCGTTTATGTTTGAGCACATGCGTAGGTGGCTGTAAAGCCTTCCAAGCCCGCCGGAGGTGAAGTGCTATAAATGTCCTTTATTACCATCGTTATTGTTCCGACGTAGCCACTACCACCTTAACGAAAGGTCAGCGACATGTTAAGTATATAACAAACCATTAACAAGTCGTAACGATTTATTTCACACCGGATCACGGAAATGAGTATCCATTGACATGTTTACTGTTGGTGACCTTTTCAAAATGCATTGTGGTGTATGATTGCGACGACCATTATTGCTCCTTATAGAAAGAGGTAGTCTTAGACATGTAGTCTCCTTATACAGGTTGGTTTACTGAGGCTCAGAGCCATTTAAGGAACCCACCGCATCTCACCCCTCTCCTTTTGACCACATGTTCCTTAGCCGTAGAAAAGAGGCTGCCGTATCACCTCACACAAGAAGAACAACTTTTATTCATCTCACGTTCAGTCAGTCACCACATATTTCACAAGTTCAAATTCAAAGTTTTTGTCAGGCTATAGGTCACCACTCATCACTTCACAATAAAATCAGACGTGAACACAATACACTGCAAGTACTCATCCAAGTTCCTCATGCACTCTATGTCCACTCATCTACCAATAACACGTTTCAGATTAGTCAGTTAATAGTCGCATAAGTGTTTTGATTCATGCTGTCTGGCATATGTGTTACGATATGCCAGTAAATATTATATATATAAGAAACATGTGCGGTCGTCCCTGGAAGCCGGTCTCATCGGCAAGTGGTCGAAATAATCTATAGGTAATTATCAGATAATGGTTGACAACTACCTCGTCACTAGGCGCGGCCTCCCTTCTTCCATCAACCAACCTTCGCCGACGGTAAACCCCTTCCTCATCAGTTTTAGCGTCCTCGCCTCTGGAAAAATCATTCTCTCATCTCTCATGCCTGATTGTGCCAATGAATAGGACTCAAAAATATCCTTTCTATTCTCTAACCTGCGTATGTTTGCGTCGTAAACTCTGTTTGTCTGGTCTAGTAATTATCATTTACCTCAGTTCCATTATTTCTTTAATGAATTACACAAAATAATGCGATATAGGGTGTTATGACGTCACGTCGCTTAAGGCAACTGTAAAACACATAAAAGCTGTTACACGATAATAAATCAGTTCCGTTCATTTCTTCGGCACATCAGGAGTATTTCGGCATGTTGTAGTAGGCAGTCTTACCAGAGGATATTAAAGACGCTGGTAAGAATTAAGCTTGCTATTATATCATGTCGACATAAAAGCTTAAAAAATTTATATTACAGAGTCAATTATAGTACTGAAATAGGTCATGACATGGTTTTACTCTAGTTTAAAGACAGACTTAGTAAAACTTTTGATGCGTCCAGCTGCAGGGTCATTTGAGATTTTGTTTTCTTTTCTCGTGGTTCGATTAATACGACTTATTATGCTATAATGCAGGGATATTGAGTCCCATATTGGCAAGTTTAATTGTGCTCACGACCTCCTCCGCCTCACAAGCGCGAACTCTTCGACTGGTCGCTTAGAATTCGAGTTCATAAGATCCTCTTTCTTTTTTGCGATACCTCCGAAACCTTCGATACCCAAGAATTTCGATTCACTAACTGATGTATCGGAAGTATCGAGAACCTGGTAAAAATCAAAGGCCTTTAATGTATCAAAACTANCTCACGACCTCCACCGCTTCACAAGCGCGAACTCTTCGACTGGTCGCTTAGAATTCGAGTTCATAAGATCCTCTTTCTTATTTGCGATACCTCCGAAACCTTCGATACCCAAGAATTTCGATTCACTAACTGATGTATCGGAAGTATCGAGAACCTGGTAAAAATCAAAGGCCTTTAATGTATCAAAACTAATAGATCCTGCTGCGATCCCCCAAAAATATCGAAAGTACTGAAAGGTATCGAGATGTATGGAAAGTGTCGAAATGTAGCGAAAGTATCTAATCGACATTATTTCCAATAATCTTCCGATTCCCAATCTAAACTAAGAACTTGGCTTCCCATTGCAATACATACTGATAAAGAAAATGAATAAATCATCGAAAATTTCAGTAATATCGGAACAGTCGCAAGTATCGAAAGTATTGGCAGCATTGAAAGTATTCAAGTGCCTTATCGACACTACTGTCTAATATCTGAACGCACCACTAGAACTTACGTTAGTGGTGTTGCAGTGGTCTAGCAAGTGATCACCATTGTTATAAAGATTTATATCGTAATATCAGACACTGTGGTTGCGGGCTTTCAAAATGAGGTCAGAATTACACCGCGTTAGCTGCTCAGGGCCTAGATTTAGGTCAGTCAGGACGACGACATTGCGACTCACCTACAGCAAAAGCTCATAACAAGAAGACAGGTGATGATCACAGTTGCCCTGGGTGTTTTCTATGTTGGAGGGGGTCATGCACAGTAGATTGTTTCATTCATTTATAGTCGTGACATATTCAGATGTGTCCCGGCTCTTTTAGATTCCCTTGGCTGTTGTGATTCCGAGAGTCTTTTTGGTGTGTGGTTACAAATGATTTTCGTTTTATGTCAAGGATACCAGCTAAAAGTTTACTGGAATACGTCCATGTCTCAATGTACGTAGCGAATCATTCCATGGAACCTGTTCATTCAGTTACCAGAAAACACATTCTATTCTGTTGGACATCTTTTATTTATTTAAATGTTTATGCCGGTAGCGACAATTCGTAAAAAATGTGGAGGTTTCACTTCAGCCGACGGCTGATGGCTGATGACTGCTGAAGAAACTGACAGGACAGTCGTGCAGCTTATTGTGTGTGCACTGTGTTACCTCTTGACGTGCAGTCTCGATCTTTGCAGTGTTTCAAGTCAGACCAAATTCTTTTTGCACCCTGGCTCGTATGTAACTTAATTGTGATGAAAACCTTAAGACTAATTAATGTAGACGTCTCATTTCTTTGCTGACAATAAGTAAAGCGTTACGATAAGAGACGTTAACGTGTACTGCATACTTAGGAGAATTGGCGGTATATTTCCTTGTGAGGACTAAATCAGAAATATATGTATATCACTAACTCTGTACATTGTATGGTAAATAAATATCGTACCTCTTTGTTTAGCAACTTCACTTGAGTTCAGTCAGCTACTCTTTATCACAGTTCGCTTTATAGCAACTTTCCCCATAATCTCAACACTTTTGAGATAATAGACTTTGACATCATATTATTAAAATCTCTGAATAATGGGAACTTCTCTCAGTCGTAACTTTTTCAATGCTTCCAAGGATCTGCCATCGATTAAAATTGATAGTACTTAGACTGTCTTTAGGATTTGTCTTTCTGAGCTGATATTCAATATTTCCAGGAAATAATCATCGGTGCGTCAGTAATGAATACTGCAAATGTGTCGTCATTTTTTTTTCTCCGAGAGGATCTAATTTTCGCGAAAAGTCGGAAATACCTGTTGTTGTTTTTTTTTGCGAGGATGTATTCTTCGCAAGGCCCACAATAATGATAATTTTCTCAAGTGTGTAAGAGCGAAGAAGTCTACAGTAATTCTGCCGTATATCACTGCACTGGCAGACCTGATCTTTACTGATAGAAAAAACAAACGATAATCTATAATGTCCAAATAATGAAGGGGGAATAGAAATAAACCCATTGGTTGTTCCCCTACGGGTGACCACCCCTATATTATGAATTAAGAAAAAAATTTAACGATTGTTTTTACGTACAGAGGGAAATACGTTTTGCAAGTCAAGTTCAGATCGAGAAATGAGCGAAACTTACATGCTCACAAAAAAAAAAACCAACTGCTTTTATTAAACTTTAGGAGCCTTTCCAGGTGTTGGACAATATAATACAACCAGTTTTCGATTCATGATATTCTGCGTGAGAATATGAATAGTAACTTTTCAAATTAATGCAATTTCCGTTCTTGTGTTGTTCTGTGGTTGGTTATTATAGTTCCCTAGAGCTGAGTACCTTATTCGGAGAGTTCCAAACAACTCACAAGTATATTTACCTCAGAAGTAGAGCATCACTGGTGATCTGTGGTAGTGATCAGTGCCTGTAAATGGAAGCGGCACTGTATGCTCTTCAGGGAGCTGAGGAAGTCATAGAGTGATCGATCCGGCTGGGGTAATAATAGTCTAAAGACCTGTGAGCGGGCACCAGTCTAGATACGACACTTTTAAACCGCATTATTATTACTAGCAGGTTCCCCGTTCTACGAACGGAAAGGAAAGGAGGACAGATTAAAAATAAGAGTATTTGAGATAGATTTATGAGGAACACAAAGTACAGATGATAAGAGCACATAATATATATTGACATTTGTCCGCACAAATGAACAAAGCTTCACCACACCGCATGACGCGCGATCTGAGAATGAAAGTCACGATCACCAAACGTCGTGCGACCTGAGAATGGAAGTTCCGGTCTGAGACGGAAGTGACGGACTTGACGGAAGTACATTATCACGTCGTATTCGCAATCATTGATTGATAGATGATAATTATGACTCAATTTCTGAAATATATATACGTTTTCGGAAAAAAATATTTAGACCACGTACAGGTTTGGTAGATTTTACATACCTGTGCCAGGTATCATTCCTCTATGTTGCGTATTAAAAAAGCCTGTGCGGGAACAACGTTGGGCCCAAGCTCCATTATTATATGATTATTATTATTATTATAGTATCAGAAAAGATAAATCTTATTTCACTGTTATTAAAAGTGGGATGATAAAATAGCTCTACATGTTTACCTTTCTTTCATTTTGTTTGAAAAATCAGTACAGATTTAGAACTCTGATTTGGGTATCTTTGAAAGTTAGTTTCAAAAACATGAAAACGTTGACGTTTGCAGTTTTTGTGTTTATCGTCTCACGCAGCACAAGGAAACTAATATTCGTACATTTTACGGTCAGTAAAATATTGATTCTTGATGTTATTAAGACAGAAGAATGTTCAAACACGGATAGACTTTGACTATTAATATACATCTGTGACCGACCAATATCAGCCCCAGCATGCACTAGACTTGGCTATCACCCACTACGCAGAGAATGTGTGAACTACAATTAGGCTATGTTATCTGTTTATCCAGCTACGACCCTCTCCTCCACTCTCGCCCCTTTCTCTCAGCTGTCTGCTTTATTGTCATTGATTTATCGAAGGTGTGTGATTTGGGTGAAAATAGACATTGGTGGAACGCGTGTATCAATATAGAGTATACTCTGACGTGAATTCCGCACTGCGGCCAAAAAAAACAAAACTGGAGTAGCGGCCACAGAGCCTGAGGTGGTGGTTATCCATTGTTTAAAATAGCGGCCACAGAGCTTGGAGTAAAGGCTTCAAAGCCTGAAATAGCGACCACAAAGCCAGGAATTGAAACGAAAAAGCCTGGATTAGTGACCACAGAGCCTGGAATAGCGGCCACAAACCTTGGAGTATTGGCCACAAATCTTGGGGAAGCGGTCACAATTCTTGGAGTATTGGCCACAAATCTTGGAGTAGCGGCCACAAATCTTGGAGTAACGGCCATTAATCTTGGGTTGGAGGCCACAAATCATGGAGTAGCAGCAATACTTGGACATTATCTGTGAAATAGTGATATTCTTGAACGTGAAATGAGTCGTAGTTCATCTTTTCAGTTCCTTTTGATAGTGGCAAGAGAATTGTTCCGGTTATACACTGTGTAGTAGATAAGTACGCTGTCCCCGAACACCAGTAATAGGATTAAGGGCAACATTACAACCGCACCATGGCTCAAGTATCAAGATCAATAAAGATTGAGCACCGAAAACAAATGTCATCCCCGGAGGCCAGGAACTCGGTACGCTGCAGAATCGGGATGACAGGCAGCTCACAGTGCTCTGATGACAACGGCATGTCCAGCGCCAGAAGTGACTCCAGACATCTTTGGGCCCATGGTCATGGCCATCAAGCGAAGGTCCGGCCGTCAAGCCACGATGTGACTAGAGCTCCAGCCTTCAGGAGACGCCTGGTGCTGGCAAAGCTGACGAGACGATCCTGGCCTGTGATCTCTACCAATCGGTGAGTAGAACAGAAGTTTGCCTACATCTCAGTCATTTCGTTCTTAATACGTCGATAATCTTTGATCTCTGAGTGATTGTCCCTTATGAAATAGAGGCAACATCATGTGGCTCTCCCATAGTGTGTATAAGGTGTCGGATTAAGGTATGATCTAAGAAGGGTTATGGATAAATTTAAAGCAAGGGCTAAGGCTAGGGATAGAGGTAGGAGAAGGGTAGGGTTGTAGGCAGGTTAAGAGTTAGGATTAGAGATAGGGATACGAGGGTGTAGAATTGGGCTTGGCGACAAGGCAGCCTCTGACACAGCCTTGGCAGAGTCCCTAGATATTGCCCTTCTATTATGCATTTTTATGTAACATTGAAATGTTGCTATTGTTGTTCACCTGTAATTTATTTAAGTCAGCATAGCACACTTGTTGATGGGAGTGTTGTGCTTATTTTATCTAAGTTCACCAACGCAGTGAAGGAAAATGCTGTTACGTCATACAAAACTCGCGTTTTGGCTAGTATTCTGTTGTGCTGCAATGGAAGAAAAAAAGAAAGCCTTTAGATGAAAAACAGTGTGCACTTGTCTATACATATTGATAAGGCCATAAAGTACACGGATCTGTGCAGTACCCTGCTGGGCCGTGAATGTATTTTATGTGTTGTTATTGCGCATATATGCTGCTTTATCAGTAGCTGAGGACGGTATGATGTGCAATACAAATGCAACTACAAATACGTCAGCCTCCCATGCCGTCAAGCTCATTTCACTAAGTCAGTTTTTAAGGCTTTGAGAAAGTCCTCTCAGCGGGTGCACAAGACAAAACAACGAGGCATAATGACGTGGTTTAGCTTGTAAAATTGGGATGTAATAACGAGTCAAAATTCTACAGTTTTTAATAGGAAAAAGAATACAAATGAAAAATCATGGCAATATAAACAATTCAACTCATCAAAAAATTACTTAGGCGGGTGGGGAATAAGCGTGACGATTTAATATCACATGTATTTGAATTTCACAATAACTGGAGGGATGAGGGCACAAAGCAATACATCTACAGAAGAGACAGAACAGAAGCAAAGTATGATGTCTCACAAATCGACCTCCCTTACACTCATGCCAACCACTGTGTTTATCTTCTTGTAATGGTGACCATGTTTGCCGACTAGCCTGTGTGATCTACTCGAAATTTCCACAGAAATAGAGAGTTTCACCGCGGAGAAATACGTTGTTTAAAAAATATTTTTAAAATCACCTCCGCAGAAAATTATAATTTGCGTGCACTAACCCCACTGTATCTCCAGATAAAGATTGGAAAGCCAAAAAAAAAAAAGTCTACTTAGGCTTTCGTGCGCGTGTGTTCATCAGTCATATTATATCTTGCAAGTCACAACTTACTTACCGAACTGGGTAAACCTGCACGAGACTTAGTAATTTTAATACTGTACTTACATTCATATCAAGGCGGGCAAGAATACATAGTAGTGCACCACAGTATAAATGAAAATGTCGATCTGGAACACCCGGATGTTGTCCTTTCTCTATATAATATTTTTTCATTCTCTGGGTGGGGTGAGACATGGTATATGACTTTTTTTTTCCAAACCTACACGATATTCTTGTTCGGATTTTTGGACAGGCATATCTTCTGCCTTTTTATCTGGTGCTATTCATCCTTCATTCGTTGCAACAGGCGCCGAACGCTTGTTGCATAAAAGACCTTTGACTGATATTGGTTTTCCTTCTTATAGTTGTTGTCCGTTTCATTATTTGTGTACTCTTATTGTTTCTATCCTATGCTGCTGCATGATTATTGTGGGTTTCCAACACTAAAGATAAATAAATTTGAGAAGACACATTAACCATAGTTTACAGTAATAGCTTGCCGCCTCTGTTCTACAATAACGGTACTGGATTCTTTTGGCCCTCCGTCAGGTAGACTGTCTGATGTAGAGTTTGAATCCCCATTTGGTGCCTTACAATACCGATTTGTTCCTCTCATTATGTACTCTTGTTTGCAGTGCTCACGCCTGTGCTCCTTTCGTGACAGTGGACATTAAATAACCATGTAAAACGAGAACAGGAAATTAATTAGCCGGAATTAAAAATGGGCGATATCGAGTCCTGATAATCGATTGCTTAGTACTTGTCACAGTAATCGATTGCTAAAACGATTGAATCCTGTGCGATTTGTTGCCCTTTCTGTGGCTCTTATCATTTCTTTCTTCGAATGTAAAATTATGAATATGATAAGAAATACAGAGATGACGTGAAGTCGCGTGAGCAGGCATTAGCTTGGATACGAGATTTATAAACCGCATGATTATTATTATTATTGTTAGTATTATATATTCAAACCAATAAATTCGAAGTTTACTGCGAATTTTTAGGCGGCAAACTAGACATGATTGGTTCATTAGGTTCCATTACCTCGTAAACATGTTAATTTTTCATTAGCTCGCATACCTTCAAAAAGGCAGCTAACCAAGTGGGCACTACCTTAAGGGTCTTTAATTTGATTTGCACGTAAGAGGAGTGGGATGCTAAATCGTTAGATGCCCCAAGCGAATAGACACAATCAATACGCTGCTCACGTTAACAGCTTGTAAGAATCAATTACATCTTTTAAAAAGAGTAGTTGTTGTCTTTGATTATCTAGGGGTGAATAATAACCGCCCACCACTTCCAAATGGCGACATGTACTCAAGGGAGATTACACGAGTGGTGATGTAATCGATGGCTAATTCTGATTTACTTCCCTTTAAGGATGGGCACCGGCTGAACCAGGGCCGGCAGATAACTGAGAACTGAAATTATCCCGACTTTTATCTCTAGACTAGCTTTGTCGTCATTTTTTTCTTTTTTTATGTGAAGAACTTAACTATATGTCTTGTATCCAGTCAAAACCAGACGTATGTCGCTAACTGGGAAGTGCGACACCAGATTCTAAAAGTGAATAGGGCAGTTTGGAATCGAATGTTTGTCGCAGAAATCGAAAGGATAGTAATTTCATGTCACACAAACATTGACCTCAAATGGTCAGAATAATTGTGGATAAGTTTGAGCTTTGCTGAATCCTGTAAGATGAATATATATGGTACAAAACTGCTCTTGAATCGCGATTTCTCGGAATATTTTTCACTACATATCTCGGAAAAGAATATCGCTAGCTCTATTCTTTCTCATTTGATGTAAGAACGCACATGAAGCATTCATATCATAGCAGCCATGTGATTTAGCCAAAGAGCAAGGTCAGACTCATTTTCACTGACTGGAAGACATATAGAAAGAGAGAAAGAGCAAAGGAGCAAGGAAGAAAAAGAGAGAGGCTGCAATATGCCAAGAAAAACAGAGACAAAGAGTGAGGTTTATATAAGAAATGAGGACAGATTTACGAGTTTCCAGGAGACAAAACTGGGACAAAGTAGTAAAAAGCATATAGACCAAAAAGTCAGGGCTCCTAGTAATTTACCGATTAATGGCTTTGTATGCAATATATTCTACGCTTCTGGCCGTAAACATTATAACGAGTGACATCTTTTCAGGCAGCCTCGACATCATAAAAAATACATCATGTTTATGACAGTGGAACATGTTTGGATAGAGTAAACAAAATGCTACAGAATGAAGCCTATTCTTTTCTTAAACTTCTTGACAAGACGGTCTTCATGGCATTTTATGTAGTTACTTATTCTCACACTCAGCGGCACGGTCTGTGCTATTTTTAGTTAGAGCCTTCCTCCCCCCTCCTCCCCCTCTCAACCTCACCCCCACATTAGAAACTCAGCTTGATAAGCACGCTAATCCTAAACTTTCAATACAGACGGCCGCAATCATTGTTCTTCCACACTATGCACTTTGACCTATGAGCCTTCTTACTTG
Source organism: Ellobium chinense (assembly GCA_033807755.1). Classification (NCBI taxonomy): domain Eukaryota; kingdom Metazoa; phylum Mollusca; class Gastropoda; order Ellobiida; family Ellobiidae; genus Ellobium; species Ellobium chinense. Next base: position 387,000 of record JAWQUT010000060.1, read on the forward strand.
ACCTCCATCGATGACGTAGGCAGGAGCAGATTTCGTCAGCATACAGAGACCTCCGCTGTTCATCCACTGTTTAACGGGGCTTTGACCTTTTGAAATGAGACAGATTAATCCCCTTTGTGTTACACGGGTTTTACCAACACTTTTCAGACTTTTAACAGTTACATTATTTTGAAATTTACATCACTATCGTAAATGCTGGTAGTTTGGCTAACACTTTTTGTAAAAGCGCCGTCCGTTCGTGTGGCGTTTTTTGTTTATTTTTAATTTGTTTATTTATTTGTTTGTTTGTTTTTGGATTCTTTGGCCAGGATGGTTACCTGAGCGTGCAAAGATGTCCACAGAATCAATATCATGTAGAAAATAAAACACACTTCAGACAATCGGTGATGGGTCATTGATCCTGCCCGAGCACAGAAATGTGCCGTAACTCACGATCTAAAATAATAAAAGCTAGCATTTATGTGGTTACATCCCTTGGTCTGTGCTTCTGATGGTCTTTGACACCTATTGTTTTTTCTTCTTTTGGCCCTATTAACATTTTGCGTTATTCTAAATATACCACTGTGATTTGGGGAAATTTCTTCCATGGAGGTTAAAGTACTTCTTTTGCCCGATCTTTTAACGGGAAGAAAAAGGGGGGTCAACGCCCAAAATTTTTCACAAATGTCTTTTGAAAAAGATCACCTCAAATTCTGATTTGGTCCCCAAAATTCCATTTGGCTGGTTTTGACCGCGTGCGAATACATAGGTCTACACATTTTATTTTTTTATCTAGAAGGCTCAAATTGTACCTGAAGCTTTAAAANGGAGAGGAGGGTAACTTGTGTTTTGGAAACCACATGAAATAGCTGGGATAAAGAGCTGGATCTGCAGCCAGCCTGAGAGAGGCAGACAGACAGACAACCACGGACCGACAGACAAACTTGAAGTTTTGACTGTGATTGCATGACTGCATAGGTCCACTGTAACAGGGCCGAAACACTTGTTAGACGGGGGGATCTTTCTCTGAAGTTCCTCTGTTGCCTCGCTCTCCGAATAAGAGAGTTTCCTATTTACTGTAACAGCAAATAACTATCAAATTCGTGAAAGAAATAGTATCTAAGTTACATATATATGTATTTGCCAAGAATGATAGCGTTATGCTGCAACTTTTGCTATTGGACAAACAATACATCCGAACCTTACGCTGTTAAACGCCAATACACATTTATGAGCTCAACCATGATTTAAAAAGCGATTCATCTTTGCATCATACTATAAAATGTACTCTTAATTAGAGCGCAGTGTGCCTCGTTCAAGCAGGCCATTATAAGCTTTTTATTCTCATTTGAGAGCTCGCGCATTAAAGATGGGATGCTATGGATTTCATATTATCTGCTTGAAATGTTGAAGAACGTCTGAAAATGAAGGGTCAAGGTCCAGTTATAGCAGCATAAAGGCCTTCCTCGTTACTGGGTTCTTCGGTAATGGAAATCATTTAGCGTTGTGTTTATTCGAATATTTATGAACTAGAGGGCCCTGGGTTGCTTTTCAGGAAATGTCTCAGTTGAAATTGAAAAAAGGTTAAAAAATTAAAATTAAAATTGAAAATCAGTTCTAAAGAGAAATATCAGATCATTAAAACTGCCGTTTTCCATTAAGTTTTTGCAGTCCTTGTCTATCAGTCCAATGTTAAAGAAACTCCAAGATTGAAATAGCTTTTATGTGTGTTTTAATGATCTGACAGGATAAACCCGCACAAGGCAATGAACTCCGTGAAATTTTGTACATTATCTTTATCAGTTTTCTTGGAAACTCATTTCCTTGAAATAAATTGCATAGGGACGTTTTGATACAGGTTTATATTTTAATTTCCGCATATTTTTTTTCATTTTTTCTCTACGGTGACATGTACTTTACTGAGGGAAATCCTTTGCGTATAGTACATATTATATATGCTTTGTGGACCACGAGCTTTAAAGAGAGGTTCAGACTATCCTTTTCCAGAGGATGTAATGCACATAATATTGTGTGCAACTTATCACCATGAGCGCACTGAATTTTAATGCAAAGTGGCACACCAAAGTGCTGAATGGTGCATGTTTCTCTCTCAAGAGAGATGATCTTTGGGCAGCTGTCACTTGCGATAGCACATGTTGTTTGACATCACATTTCATCTTAAATACCTTTCTGCATGGTCCTATGAAGGCTTTTCAGATTTTTTGCCATGAAGAAAATGTTATGAGCAATTAGCAATACACTTTGATGCAAAATGAAGGAACTTTGTACCTAGACAGAAAGTGCAAAATAAGCGTTCATAGCATCATGCATAAAGGTGTCAAACAACTGGTACTATTGCAGATATAGTGCCTTGTATGTAGCATGTTGGTGTGCAGTTTTGCACAGAAACGTCATGCACTCATGTAACAAGTTGCATACCTTGTCATATGCATTACAACCTATGGATGGAGAAGGGCAGTGCTGATAATAGCATAGGCAGTCGGTGTCTCGTTGAAAAAAAAGAACTGTATGCATCACAGAGTGAAAAATTTAACATGCACTAATCCTTGAAAATGACGTCATTGCACAGAACCCCCTTGGGTACCCATGTGAACCCGCTTGTTTTTCTCCAGCATTGTTTCTATGGCAACCGAATGCGTGTTACTACGAACTAGTCACTGTATGAGAGTATGAATCACAAGACAATGATGGTGTTTCATGGTGTCAGGGAAATAGGTTTTAATGTTTTTGAGGATTTTCTTTTTATTGTGCGACGTACATCGGCTTATTTTGGTGTCCACAGTAAACACAGGTTTTAGACTGACAGTGACAAAAGAAGGTCCTGAATATTTTATGTACGTCTCACATTGATCTTGTCCGGGCGCTGAAAACAAAGAAAAGCAAGCAAAGAACGAGTTTTATTGTAATGAAGCACCGGCGTCACTGGCTGGCGGACGCTACACTTTTACAACAGTGTGGTAATTATTAAGTGTAGTCTGGCTGGCTGGCTGGCTGGCTGGCTGGCTGACAGGCTGGCTCTATCTGTCTGTCTGGCTAGCTGGCTGGCTGGCTGGCTGGAGGCTAGCTGGTCTGTGCATTCTAGGGCCCGTGGGACCATTCGTTTTTCAACTATCTTTTTGTCTAGGTCTGTTTGTTTCCCTCTCTTTCTCTCTCTCTGTAATTCTGTGCATATTTCTTCATCAGCTGCTAGAACTACGAGGACAATGTTTAGGCCTGTAGATTTTAAACCCGCACAACAAATATTGCAATGGCATGTTCCATTACCTTTACTTAACGAACCTGCAAAGAGATGGTCTTTATTTTAACAAGAGAAATAACACCAACAAAACTTAATGGCATCCATGTTCGCGCATTAACCCTATCCGTATGCAGACACAGGCATACAGAATTCCTCTGTGACAAAGCAATGGGATATGGGATAGAGAGTGGAGGTGGGAATGTTGGCCGCACGTGAGAGGCCATGGTCGTCATGGAAGGAGAGGTTCTCACAGAATGATAGTGGACATTTTGCTTACCAGCTCCGACGAATGTCGAATTTCCCATACTGCCCTTCCACTATAAAGTTTTCGACGGTCACTGAATTTTGGGAGTGCATCCAAATACTTTGGACGGCTGTCCTATCGGGATTACTTCTGGGTGGAGATTGTCAATTGATATGATCAATGGTTTCTATGCCTTGAAGAGTCGTTTTCTGTCCATTGGTTTGCTAATAGCTGCCCCCGCAGTCGGTTTCATTCAGATTACCTGCAATTTGGTGCGTGCGGGGAGAACAACATCTGGGATTTGTAGACAATGACGTCATAAACAGCTCGTAAACGATATGTTATGAGGAGGCAGGCGTGGGAAAGCCCAAGATGACTCCTTTATGTTACATTATCCTGATTTTATTCTAAAACGACGAAATTAATGAAAACAAGACTACACCTAGAAAGAGGATCCAAAATAATAAAGAAATACATGCCAGATAATGCAGTTGTGGCTGCGGCCATCTTGGATTTTAATAATATTTTGATAAAAGATAAGGATTTTTTTCTGGCAATTTAAACTCAGGGAACTAAAATTTGGAGTCATGTCTAGAGAGGCAATATTCATTGTAAGAGAAATTGCTCTCTAACTTTAGACATATATCTTATACAGGTTATGAGTTATGTGATGACAGCTGGACGTCAGCTCTGAGAATTGGGGATTGGGGAGGGACAGGCTTTTCAAAAGATCTCCAGCCCCCTCCCCAGGCTCACCCCTTCACTTCCGACATAGGAGGAAGCCTCAATTCTCCCCTCCCCCTTCTCTTTTTCTCCCCGAGGACTCCATTAAAAGAAATCTTCCTGACAATGTCCCCATCCAACGGAAAATTAATCATCTCGTCAAATAGGCCACCAATTCACGCGCACATAACATTTGCCCGTGAGCGGTCCCAGGACCGGAGATGCATGCCCATGGCCACACAGAGTTCCTATGTGACATCACGTAGAGGAGGGAAGGGAAGGGAAAGTAAGAATAAGACAGCAAATAGAGATGAGTTGAGGGGGAGAAGGGGTGCAAATTTGCTTTCGCCTGACGCAAATGCTTTGACCAGTGGGAAGAACATTGCAAACATCTAATTATTAATGATATTATGGCCGATTTATGACGCAAGAAGAATGAATGAGCAAATAAAGAAGAAAGCGCGTCAAGATTGCACTGATCAATACCCAGCCGTCTCCGCTGAGATCATCTATCTGTCCGCTTGCTTGTGTGTCTGTCTGTATGTCTGTCTACCTCTCTCTCGTTCCCTCCTTCTCTTTCTATTCTTTTCTCTCTTATTATCTCTCGTTTTCTGTATCTCTCTGTCTCTCCTTTCGAGTCAATTCGAAAATTGTTATTCCCTGACCCTGTCGCTCGTTTCTAAGGGCTGTAAATCTGCTAACACTGCTCACTCTTTTGAGGTTATCGGTCTTTACTGTCACTGCAAGGGACACAACTCAGCGTTGAAACCGATCTCGCTGTAGCTTTAATGTCAGTCTACGCCAGCAATGGCCGAGAATAAATTTATGTTGTCTGCTTTAAAGACCCGCTCTTGGTATTAGAGTTCAGTGGGGAAAAAAAAGCTTTATATTGCAGCTAAATGTTTCCAAATTTCGCGAATGAAGGAGTTTATACTGCATAGATACTTAGCAGATCGCTCGAGGTATTTGAATTCAGTGGCAGTCTTCACATACCAGCACCAGATTTTCCGAATTTCACCAGTAAAGGATTTCATATTGCATAGAAACTATGCAGATCGCGTGTGGTGTTTGAATTCAGTGGCAGTCTTCACGCAGCAGCACGATTTTTCCGAATTTCACTAGTAAATAATTTTATGCTGCAAAGAAATTTTGCAGGTCGCTTGTGGTATTTGAATTCAGTCGCAATCTTCATATCTCAGCGCTTTTTTTCCCCCGAATTTCACTAGTAAATAATTTTATACCGCAAAGAAACTTTTGCATGTCGCTAATTCACTGTTCCTCCAATCATTACGGTGAGGAAAACTGATAAAAACGTGAAAAATATTTTGACACATGAAAAAACATCCATCTGAATCAGGGCAGTGTCCATAGTCAATTGTAAACGGAGCCTTTTCTCTCGACAGTAAGGACCAAATGGCCAAGCTTTAAGAAAGAGTCGCTAGCGATAGAATATTCAGAAATGGCTTGCAAAATATTCCCTGTGGGAGGGTTATCGGTGAAATACGACGCTTCTCAAAATATTCCAAGGGAGATTATCTGTCGTTTCAACAAGGATCATGCTTGTGTTTGGGTATGCTCGTAGGAATTCTAGATTAGACGTGAATGGCCTATCATTAGGACAGGTTTATGTTTGTCACTGTATCTATTGGCTAATTACTGCATTTGATCCATTCTTTATTTATAATAAATATCTTTCTTTCTTTCTCTCTCTCTCTTTCTCCCTTTCCCTTTTTTTTCAACCTCTCTGTCTATGTCTCTCTCACTCTCTCTTTCCCTCGTTCTCTTTCTTTCTCAAAGATTAACTTCGCTTGCTTGCTTGCTTACTGACTAGCTTACTTACTGACAGACTGACTACCTGACTGACTGACTGACTGACTGACTCACTCACTCACTCACTCACTCACTCACTCACTCACTCACTCACTCACTTGCTCATCCGCTCATTCGCTGAGTAAATCAATTGCTCGATCATTTATATTCTTTATCTTCTCCCCCTCCCCTTTCTTTTTGTGCGTCCCC
>JAWQUT010000060.1:470567-498352 GCA_033807755.1 Ellobium chinense
CCCAAATCGCCCTTGACACTAACAACACCAAAAATCACTTGACTACCTAAGGAGCTTACGTGACAACGAGACGGTTGGCCGCAGAATCTGATGCTTAAAGCGGCGCCGTCCGATCGTTACTGTCGACAGGCAAATCCTGCTTAGAATTAGAAATGGCCGTGAACGCTATCATGACTGTGATGGATTTACCTTATTCTCCAAATACTGGACGTTTCTTATATCAATTTCTTTATCGCAAATGTTGGGAGGGCCAGAAAACTTGCAATCTGTAAAGTTTCTATGCAGTATGAAATGTTTTCTTCGGAAAATTCGGAGATAAAAAAAAAAAAATTGCCCCCGGGTGTGAAGCGTGCGATTAAGTTCAAATTATGCCATTATGATTCCCTTCTCCTTTTATACTCCGAGCAGATCTTTAAGTTTCGGCGCAACCCCGACGCCCTTCGATAGTCCCGGTGCCAGATAGAGCGCCTCTTTTCGGGGACGGTAGTCAAGATAAATAGGTTCGAAACATTAATTAAGGGAACGCCTTAGAAAGAAAGTGACGTTTCTTTAAAGGGGGGATTACTGGGGATGCTTCTTTCACTGTCTCGCTGAGATGCCTGATACAGTATAAGGTCCCTTTATTCAGGGCTGATAAGCTGACGTGGCGTAACAAATAGCTAAGTAGTGCTTCGATCCTGGGTGAGCTGATAGAAAAACAACCCGGTTTTACGAGTACTGAATATAAGGAATTTTTTACTTCAGGAACTCCAGATATGGAGAATAGGTTACTAATAGACAGAGGAACTTCGGATATAAGGAATTCCGAAGATAGGAATCTATTACTAACATACAGAGAAACTCCGGAAATGAGGAATCTACTATACTAATGGACAGAAAAACTCCGGATATAAAGAATCTATTTCTAACAGAGAGAGGAACTCCGGATATAAAGAATCTATTATCAATAAAAAAAGAACTTGCGGATTTAAGGAATTTGTTACTAATAGACAGAATGACTCCGGGTTTAAGGAATTTATTACTAACAGACAGAGAAATTCCGGATATAAGGATTTTATTACTAAGGAGCAGAGGAACTCCGGACATGAGGTATCTATTTACTAATAGACATGCCGTCTAGAATTTGAAACATGAAGGCAGTAGGATATATTGATAGTGAGACGTATGCTTAGAACGTTGGATACTTCTTATGCAGAATCTGATAGGAATTTATAACTGCTACTCAGTAGGACCGACGAAAATAAAGAATGTGTTAAGAACTGAAACTACTGTTACACCGAGAGAAGCAATGATAGGACTTGCAGATGAGAAGAATCTATTACCAGCTCAAAAGTAAAATAGTCATACTGAGAAAGCGATATCATAGTAGAATAATGTTATGAATTTCGAGAGAAGTTCATCCGAAATCATTTTATGGACAAATGAACACAAGGGTCTAAAGATATAAAGAATACATTAGGAACTGATACTGTTAAATGAAGAACTGGTGTTAGGAATCACGGATATTGACAATCTGTTGCTGACTCACGAATATTGCGTTTGATATAAAGACTTATGGATATAAAGAACATTAGCTTAAGGACTCACAATGATGTAGGTGGGAAACAGTAGGTGAGAAACAGATGCCACGTACTATTGTTACGGCATGAAAGAAAATAATGTTACGATGTGTAAATATCGTTGCAGATAGGTTTGTTACATCAGTTGCGTGGGGGACGTTGCACCTAGTGAGTACAAGGAACTGTGTGTCCAAGTGTCCATTCTTGTATTAGGAAAGACACATTCAAAATCTCAGCACGATGGGATTTGTTATCAGTGTGACGTGGGCGAAAGCCGTGAAAGATCCTATTAGAACTACCAGCACTATACGATTACTGTTAGCTGAGAGGATCGATACAGGACTATAGGATGTGATGGTGAATGGCATGTTTTTATGGGTGTATGAACACAGACTTTTCCAACGTGAGAAATTCATGAAAGGATAGAGAGTAGTGTGACGTCAAGCGATAGTAAAGTGATACTGAGAGGGCGAGAGGTAATACCGTCGCCAGTGTGGGTGAAATCGTACCCTGGAGTGTTGCACTCTTGACCTCGACGGCGTGAAGGAAGAACAGACTTCATAATCGATGCAGCCCATCAATATTCTGTAAGGATGTTTGTATTTAAAGTTGATACGGAAGTTGAAAGCCCAGGATATACCTCAACTAGCCGTTTAACGATTTTCATGAATGAGGACGAGGTAGGACTGTTTTCAAGCTGTTGTTTTTGCCAAGGAGGAAACTTGTCGATCATTTAAAACACCGTGTGATTGACACATTCGCATAATTTATAGACGCGCTATGGTTCTTCATAAAGCTATGCTTAGCTGGCGCTTTTATTCAGTCGTTCGAACATTTATCTCAAGCTCAGATCATATAGGAAGAAGTTTATAAATAGCGAATGGGGAAATGTTTTATTTTAGCACTAAAAGCACTTTATAGCGGAGTGTATTTATTTTTTCATTTAAAAAGCTTTTTTTAGTTTGTTTGTAAGAACGCTTTTTCATGACTTCAGATAAATAATTGAACAATTTTGGTACAGGACATTCTGTAGCATTTGAAGCAACTACAGACTAAGATGTGTGCGTCTTAGGATATTCTGCAAGTGTTAGAAGACCTGTGCTACATGCCGTGTGTTTAGGAGGTTAAAAAAAGTGTTCTTCAAGATTTGAAGCTAACTTCAGAACTCCTACCTTTGTGGAGCTTGTTATTACGAACCGGAAATGTTTTGAAGTTCAGCTGTTGGCTATTTACAGATGTGTTCATTAGCTACTTGCACGTTCTTAGCGTAATATTCCCTGCATTGCTTGCTCGTTTGTGCTCAGTGTTGTTTGGAAGTCTTTAAGACGAGAAGAACAAACATAATTTTTTTTTTGGGGGGGAGGNGGGGGATCGTCTTTGAATAGACTGCTTAACTGATTTGTTGCATTAGTACAGATTTGAATATATTCTCAAAATGCTTCCAAATTGTTACATAATTATTTACATCCGCTTATAAAATTTTCAACGTCAGCTTAAACCTATTAGAGGCAAATAAAATCCGGTGAAGAATAATAATGGCCTTTGTTTTGCCCTACGTGATTGTATAAGATAAGCCGATTACTCACAATTTCCAAGAACGATGAATGAATGACAATAATATCTTTGATATTTCTTTATACCGGGAAAGAGAGGCTTTGAATGCAGAAGGCCCTTTTGAATTCACTTAAAATTCATTTGTGCTTAGAAATTCGTGAATAAATGTTGTTTTTTCCGCCCGTCACAAAACTGTACTTAAGACACCAGCTTTCATGATTTTGTCCAACCTTACGTAAGCTGCCCACGTCACAGTGAGAGTGTGCCAAAGTTTAATTAGATAGTTTATCTCAAGGAAGATTCTGAGCTGATCGCCCTATATTTGATTACGTAATAGTATATTTACACTGGTTCAGCGTCTCCTTTGTAAATGTTCCCTTTCGTTTACATTTTGTGGGTCTGAAAAACAGACATACTTTAGTAACGGCTATTTATATCAGCAGACCGTTTAGCACAACTAATAATCAAGCTATTTGTAACCTTAAAGCTAAACCATAGAGTTAGATTTAATAACAAATTATATTTGATAGTACAGTTTATGGTAACTTATAATGTTTTTGTCACATCCCGAGAAGGACTTAAATTATCTTCTCTAAGATCTACACATAACAAAAACTTTTAAAAGCAAGAGGTCGATAGACTCGGTCATGGCAATTACCCAGTGTCAGGCATAGGGATAGGTGAGATCAATCACTTGTGACAAGAGAGCTTTTGTTTTACAGTTTGGATCTATTACAAACCATTATGATAGAAGTAGCCATGTGGGTATGACATTCCTTGCTGTTATTAACATATTTCACATTACGAACTTGAATCAGATGTGAATTCACGTCTAGTACGTGGTGCGCAATATGATGATCATAACACCAAGAAATGACACACTGGCCATGCTTGTCTCTGCCATAACAGTTCGTAAGAGCTTCGTACTTTAAAAAGCTCTCTAATGGGTGATCAGTTACAATGAGACAGATTCGTGTCGCACTTGATAAACAAAAGAAAAACCTGATCGAATGCTTGTGACAATGATGAATTGCGTGTTGTCACAAACGACGATTTTTTTTTTACAATATACTTGTGTTTCTACAATGTGATGTTGCTTTTCTTCTTCTCTCACACTTTAAAATATAAAGAGCGATGGAGAAGTCGCGCGGACGTGTAACTTTCGTCTCCAGTTCGTGCGCCTGTGTTTCCTAGTATTTAATCTAAAAGTATGAATGAAAACCGGTAGATAGAATCCTACTTTGTATCACGCACAGTTTCTATGAGACGAGAGAGGCTAATGCACTATAGCTCTTACTAAACAGCGCTATGAAGTAACTTACTTGACTAGCTAGTAATAGGATCCTTCGTTCAGCTGCCCATAGTGTCAGGATGAAGAATCAACTCTATTCGAGAGAGTTGAATACTAACTCGCTTACAAGCACGGTCTTCCTATTAAAACTGTATTTTAAGTTTGACTTATCTAGAGGGAGCTATTATGCTACTGTAGACATGTTGATTTTTATTTTCGCAAATGTCCAATTTTTTGAGAATTTCGGGAGCTGAGAATTACTTTCCTGAAAAAAATCGAAAAAAAAAGTTTCGATCACAATTTTTTAAAGGACTTCCTACGGTTATTTTTAGCTATTACCCTTCATTTTATGAACATTGTCGATTACAGTAGAGCCTGCCCTTTACTAGGGTTACAAGGCAGTGTTGCTATTATAGCAGTCCTAGACGTACATGAGCCGATATGCTCTGGACCAATACATGAGAAAACGGTCATGCGGTGCTCGTAAAAAGTAGATCATTTTGCACTTTTTGGGCAAAATATTAGATCTTCGAACAACAACAAAAAAAAAAATCCAACAGTCTGTAGTATGATGTGCCCTTGATCCGTTACCACTGAAAGCCGCTAGGGAAGAGCAAGGGGATGCCTGACTGGTGAAAGACTGTTTGATCAACGCGAGATTCTAGCATTTGCAAATGTCATTAGAAGGCAGTGGTTGGTAAGGGGTCACTGGCCATGGGATTCAGTTTAGACGGAATAAGATGACTCCCTCATTTGCCACACGAGAAAAGCTGATTTATTAGGAAGCAACGGTAACAGAACAAGATCAGAAATCTTACAACCACAGTAGATGGAACTGTAGAAACAAACAGACAAAAAACAGAAGGTATATTTTATCTTTGATATGCATGAAAGTGTCGAAGGTACATGTGTGAAATTTTTAATGGTGAAGTAACTACTGAATTTTGCGATATATATTTTTTTTCTAAAATCATCTCTTGCAAGCAGCAAAAAAAAAATAAAAAAAACCTTCAGCACTTTGGTGCACAATTTTGCGAACAATTGGATAACGCTCACCACAGTAATGCAAATAATCTACACCAAAAGAAGAAATACATATCTCTTACATTGAGGCAGCATCTGTCAGACATCATGGCCCATCAAAGCAATTCCCAGGATGAAAAAAAAAATATTGATGGCAAACGAGGCTTAAATATAGTGTATTTCATGTATAATGAAGCTTTGCACACACGCCAGCACGATTTCAATCAATAATCAAGACAAAACACATAATGAATTCAATAAAATTGATCGGGTTCTAAAATGTAAACAATAAAATGCAAATATAGTCCAATGCAATAGAATAATACAAACATGGTCACCATGCCATTTCTATGGACAAAACAACTCTCTGGGAATATGAGTCTTCCCTTTCCTGGCATTTAAAGTTGTACTAATACTAGTAACAAAGACGTCCATATTTTTCACAAATTGTGTTGACGAAATCAAGTAATCGGGTGGCAGTTACGACAACAAGAATGCCAGCTTTAGTTTTCGAGCATTTTTAAACCGTTATGACACATGTGCGTCGCTGGAACTAAGAGATACCGCTCATTATGTCGTCTTTACATTTTACAAGTACAATGGAATCCTCGAAGAAAGAAAGAGAATAATCAATTCGTTACTGAGTGTGTCTTTATTCTCAACAATAACAGTTTAGCACAGACTTGGCTGTTGGCAGAAGAAATTAACTGGGTGGACCCAGTAAATTACATTATTGTGTACATTCTTTGTAATGGGGACCAAAAACAACAGCAACAAAAACAAAAAATAAAACAGCTTAAATTGCCACGAATGTCCAAACAGAAATATAAAATAGTCTTATGTGTGAAATTCCACACGTTACAAAATCAGCAAGTTTTCTCGTTACAAAGAGTATTTAACGAGGTAGGAGAGAGTTCGTGATCTGTTTTCCTCTCCAACTATTATTATAGAGTAACGTCAAAACGGAATTCTTAAGTGTAGAGACAGGTTTTAATGGCGTAATTTACAAACAATTGATCAGAATTTCTAGATGCTAGGTGAAAACGTTAATGGCTTTACTATGTTTTGTTCTCTATTTCCATAAATCCAATACAGGGCAAGAGCCTTCTGTTGTCTTTCGAACTAAATAATATTGTGAATTGTCTTTTATATTCAACACATCTCGGAATAAGACAATAGATAAAGCCATTTAAAATTACCAACAGCAACAGCGGCAGCAATGTTAGCTCGCCCAGAGAGAGAGAGAGAGAGAGAGAGAGAGAGAGAGAGAGAGAGAGAGAGAGAGAGAAAGAGAGAGAGAGAGACACAGAGAGAGATAGATAGACAGAGAGAGTGTGTGTGTGTGTGTGGGTGTGTGTGAGTGTGTGTATTTGTGTGTGTGTGTGTGAGATAGAGATAGAGAGATAGAGAGAGAGAGAGAGAGAGAGGGAGGGAGAGAGGGCGAGAGAGAGGGATGTTACTTTCCTGTGTCTGTGATATGACCAGTGTGGCGGTTGGTTCGTGCATGAGCGGACATTTCATTTATTGCCTCGATGAACATGACGCAATCTCGTGGTACAATATTCTCTATTTACCCATCATACTGGTATTTTTTCCTATCTTGTATTTCGCCTGGTCGTGAGAGAGGCGCGCAGCTGCTAGTGGTCGTTAACAGTTCGCCGAGATTTTTTTTCCCCACCCGGGGATTTAGTCAGTAAAGAAGACAGTGTCTTGGTGAAATGGCTGTGAATTGCAATCTTGTTAATTGACAGACATCCTGCATGGCGATTTCTTTGCAGTGTTTTAAAATAATTAGGAACTGAGTTAAAGATTCTTATTATGTTACTTCTTGTGAGGCGTTTCCTGTGTTTTAACGACGCATGTGGACTTCAATGAAGAAGTTGAACATATTAAGTAACTATAATTCATTACAAGAGAGTCTTCTCTTAGTGATTCCTGCTTTCTCTATCAGTTTCTGTATTTATTTTTTGTAATCACCCAGTCCAACTATGATAATTTCTTAAGTTTTTTTTAGTGCGATATCTACTTCTGTAAGTATGTTATTTACTTCATGGTAAAATCAAAGGGTATTTATATTTAATGGATATTCCCACAGTTGTTCAGTGTGTTTCTCTGTCTCCCAAGTGTTGTCAACCTTCTGCCCCAATTTCTGTTTCCACCATTCGAATAGCTCTCACTATTTTCGACTTTGTAATCCATTTTTGTATTTCTCATTACTCATCAGTGCTGATCACTCTCTCTTTCTTCCCCCTCTCTCCCTCTCTCTCTCTCTCTCTTTCTTTCTCTCTCTCTCTCTCTCTCTCTCTCTCTCTCTCTCTCTTTCTCTCTCTCCATTCTACTCACACTCACAGCTCTGATGGGATGAATTTTAAGACAGAGTTCTCGACCCTGTTTTCGTTTCACCGTCTTATATTGATTTTAATTTGCAAAGTACTGACCTCGATCCCCTGGGCTGTTGCCATTATAAATCAATCTACAAAACACGTGACGATAGGGCTACAAGTTGGACTCCGAAAACAACAAATGAGCAAATGATGTTATGATAATATTGACCTGTTTTCGATTTCTCAGCATTGTATGCCATAACTTAATAGGCGATTTTTTAATATGCCGAGAGTTTCTTCCTGAAGACTTCGATTCATATACACATAGCGCACTGCATCTCTCCCTTGTCTGAACACACCGTTACACATCTATTGTAGTGTTATCAATGTTTTAAGTTTTAAGTTAAGTTCGGCCTCGTAAAGCCAATTTGGCAACTGTTGTGTAAACCACACGGTATATCAAGCACCTGGTCACTAGGTGGATTTTTTTTTTAATGGAACGCGCTACAGACCCTACGTCATTTGGATACGGGAAAATTCTTTTTCTATAAACTCGGGTGGGAGATAAATCGCCGCTGACCAAAAAAGTTAAGTTTTAAGCTAAACTTTACGTTTATTATTACTGGTTTTTAGTGCAGTTTGAATAATTTGTAAATTGAGTTACTTCAAGCATCAATGGGATCCTGCACTATCTGTATTCTGAGATGTTTATTAGAGAAAATCATTTGCTTCAACGTCAGCATATCTGTTCCAACGTGCAGTTCTCGGGATATTTACAACTGCTCACAAGTGTATTATAAAATATGACTGGAACAAAAAAAAAAAAAAAACAGAAAAACTCGTGTTGGATTTTGTGTAAAGTCGTGTCAGTTTATTCTCGACCGACATCTGTCAAATTTGCTGTGTTAGTCGCAGATTTATTGTTATGCACATGATCCTTTTTTTTTTTTTTTGGTCAGCGGCGATTTATCTCCCACCCGAGTTTATAGAAAATGGATTTTCCAGTATCCAAATGACGTAGGGTCTGTAGCGCGTTCCATTAAAAAAAAAAATCCACCTAGTGACCAGGTGCTTGACATACCGTGTGGTTTACACAACAGTTGCCAAATTGGCTTTACGAGGCCAAATTCCTCAGCTGCTTTTTTTTTTTAAAAGTGTTTCTGGCGTCTAGACAAAATGGTTTATTGTCTTTCACTTAGTTCTAATTATTTACTGAGCATGTTATTGATGGATTCGCCTAAAATAATCCGGTGCAATAATTGCTGGAAGTAGGCCATTGTGAATGCATGGTTCGGTGAACTGAAAATGCCTGATGTTTTACTAATGGAATAAAAAATAACACATTTGATTGTAAGGCTAGGATGGCAGTCGTTATGAACCGGAGGTGTTGTAGCTCAAAATGATAATGTACTAATAAATGCGTTTTACCTGACAAAAGAATTTTGTGAGTCTAAGCTATTATTATGGAGGTCTAAAATATAATGGGACCAGCTTCATAACAGACTAGCACTGAAAGCTTTATAGATCACCCAGTTAATGGCGGCATTCAATGCAAGTTCTCATACAACGATTATTCTCTCAACTCAACTTACAGTGGACGTAATTAAATCAATAGTGGGAAGTCGCGTGAGTGGGCAATAGCCTTTATACGAGACTTATAAACCTCATTATTATTATTATTATTATTATTATTAATCCTGTCATTTGCTGCACTTGCTTCGCTTTATGCATGATTCTGATGCATGTAATTTAGTAACCGTGTCTAAAAATAGTGCTGGCCATTTCTCTTCCTTTTACATGTAGATTGACAAGCGAACTGCCTTGTCCCCAAATTTATAATTCTCATTTGATTTCTGGAATGTTGTGTATTCTAAGTAGTGGCCTATCTCATTTTCCTGCTCGTTATCGTCATTATCATGAACATCGTCGTAGTCGTCATCATTGTTATTAAGACCATCGTCCCCGCCGGTGCTGTGAACATCACCACCCATCATTATCATCATCATCACAAACGCTGCCAGTTTTGTTTCATCATACTTTTTATATTCGCCATCAACAACAGTATAAAAATTATAGACTAATTACATTATTTGCGTAATGAAAGACGACAACAACAACAACAAAAATTTAAAAAACAACAGCACGTCAACGACAACAACAGCAGGACCTAACAAACAAACAAACAAACAACCAAACAAAAAATCAATAAAAACAACAAGTACAAAAACCAGCCCAAACTTTTGTTGGCGTCACAGCAATAAAACCTGCTTTTATTGACCGGGGGTCTATTGCGTAATTGAAATTCATCGTTGATGAGTCTCTCTTCTCTCGTTACTCACTGGAGACTCACATCACATCACGGCCCTCGCATGTCTCGCGTAAAGGGGAATTGCAAGAGCCACCGGCTTGAAAAGCAGCACGCCAGGCCTAAGTTTTTCGGGTTTTTTTCTAAGAGGATTTTAAAAAACAACAGTTTTACAAATTTATTCACTTTTCTTGAATTTGAAATGTGGAGACACGATACAATTGTGTTTTAACGTTGTGGATTAGCTACGTGTATTTCCGTTACTTGTGAAGCGGGAGTGTTACTTGCCAGTCGGAAGTCCGTGTTTGCATGTGTCGTTCAAAATCCACATGAACGCAGTTCGAATAAAAATGGGAGTGTGTGTAGCATATTAAATTTTTCAAAAAATTTTTCTAAGAGGATTTTAAAACAAAATTTTACAAATGTATTCACTTTTCTAGAATTTGAAATGTCGAGACACGATAACGTTGTGTATCAGCTACGTGTATTTGCCTTACTTGTGAAGATTTCATTCCAAATGTTATTTGTGCATCATAACGTCCATGGTGGCACATGACGTATTATTCCACATGAACGCACTTCGAATAAAAACTAGAGTATAAGTGCAGCATTTTAAAGTTTTCTAAGAGAACTTTAAAACAAAATTTATACACTTGTCTTGAATTTGAAATGTCGAGACATGGTACAATTTTATTTTCAACTCTGTGTGTTAGCTACGCTTGTTTGCCTTACCTGTGAATCCCGAATATAACTTGTACATCATAACGTCCGTGTTTGCATGTAACGTTCTATTCCACATGAACGCAGTTCAAAGAAAAACTGAAGTATGTGCAGCTTTAGAGGATTTAAAACAAAATGTACAGATATAATTACTTTTCTTGAATTTGAAATGTCGCCACACGGTACAAGTTTGTTTTCAACAGTGTGTATCAGCTACGTTTATTTCTGTTACTTAAGAAGATTTCATTCCTAATGTTACTTACTCATGTATCTAACGTCCATGTTGATGAACAACATCTTGTTCCACATTCTATTGCATACCTTCATTTTCGTCACTTCGTGAACATTTCATCCCAGATGGTATTTGTGCATCAAAATGCCCCTGCTGGCATATGACGTCTAATCCGCATAAACGTGCGTGGAAGAAAAAAAAATGAGTAGGTGCAGCCTTTTAAAATTTTTCTATGAAGATTTTAAAACAAAATTTATAAATTTATTCGCTGTTCTTGACTTTAAAACTTCAAAACACGGTGCAATACTGTGTTCAACATTGTGTATCTGCTGCGTTTATTTCCGTTACTTCGCAAAACTTCATCCCGAATGTTACTTACGTGTGCATCAAATGTCTGTGTTGACGTATTTTAAGTTTTTCTATGAGGATTTTAAAACAACACTTACAAATTCTGTTAAGTTTGAAATCTGGAGTTACGATACATTTTTTTACTCCACCTTGTATCTCACCTATATATTATATTTCCATTACTTCGTGGAAATTTCATCCTCATTACTCACGTGTACATCATAACATCCATTTTGGCGTTAGCTTGTTTTCTACGTTAACGAAGTTCGAAGAAAAGTTGATTTGCACTGTCCCCTCCTTTTTTTTTCATAGAAATATATAGTTTCCTTATAAAATTTCTTCAGTTTTTGAGCTCACACACCATGAATTGGAACACACTCATGAAAACTGCCTGTATGTATGATACCAACAATTTGTGAAATATACGACTTCATGTGTTAACATAAGCGATAAGCTTTCAAACATGTTCCCTGATGCAGTTGAAAGGCTTACAGCATCGCATCCACCCAACACGTTTCAAGTGCTTCACATGTCAAACTTTTCAAGCTAAAAAGTCAGGGCATTTCCATGTTTATGAAGATATAAACTGCGTTTATTTGAGATTTATTTTAGTTTGGTCATGTCTAAATAATAAGAAGATTTAGCTTGTCATATCCAGGGTTCTAATAGATATAGTGATTTTATTCACATTTGTTCTTTCTGTCAGGCTTTCAAACATTGTGATTACATTTTGCGTGACACTTTGAAGCAACAACGCTTTTTCATACTCATGGTGTTTCACTAACCATCCAATTCGATTGCGATTGAATGAGTTAATCAAACAAGGATAGCGAAGGCGCCTGTCTTCTCAATACTAGAGCGTAATTAATCTTGGAATGGACATTACGCTGTCTTTTGTTCATGTGAAGATTGAATGACACACACTGAAATTTAGATACCAGCTTGATGACATGTTTGCAAAGTTTTGAAGCGAGGCAGGTGTTGTATATTTGAACGCGCTGTTTTATTCGCAACAGCTTCTGAGTACAACAGAGTAAAATTGCGGTTACTCTTGCTTTGATCTTAGAAAAGACAGGGCCCCCAAATAAAAAAAAAAAGTAGTATTGGAAAATCAGATTTGGATTGGACGTACGATTCTACAGCATTCCATATAGCGATGCTCGAAGCGGCATTTTGATTCACTATATTTCTCGACACGTTGTGGATTACTGTGTTATTTCTCTGCAATGGATACCGAGGACCGGGATATACTAAGCGACCTGCACGTCCACAGATTTCTTCGAGGAGCTGGCCGAAGGCATACCTTGGCCAACGTTCGGTGAGTACAGTTACAGTATTGTATTAGACTCACGAGGCTGCATGGGAAATTGTCGTATTTCTTTCAGAACACTCGCCGAATTACGACAGTTTCCGCAGCAGACCTCAATCTGTCCGTTGACCTTTGTCTTCATCTCTGCCTTTCAATGTTCTTTAACACATCATATTTACTCTGTCTATTTCTGTTTTTGTATTGTCTGTCTGTCTGTCCTTCTATCTGTCTGTCTGTCTGTCTGTCTGTCTGCCTGCCTGCCTGCTTGCCTGCCTGCCTGTCTGTCTGTCTGTCTGTCTGTCTGTCTATCTGTCTGTCTGTCTGTCTGTCTGTCTGTCTGTCTGTCCTGCTTACCTATCTACCTCTCTCCCTTAGTTTACTTTTCAATGTTCTCTACTGCCTGTTCCTTCCTTCCTGTCTCAATCCACCTTCGTCCACTTGTCCCTTCAGTGTTGATGTACATTTGGCAGCTTCATTGCCCATTCCGTCCTGCTGCCTCTCACGGCATAATGTCCATATTTACATTCTCAACACTTCTTCCACCGATTAATCTGCCTTCAAGAGAGAGAAATATTTTTTGGTTGTTATTATTATTTTATGCAATATCAGATCCCGGGATATTCTTCTCATAAATCAGGAATATTCAAGAGGAAGGACGAACGTCACCGTTAGAAACACAGCATAATATGTGGTGAAAGTAGACGATCTGTGATTGAAAAATGTTAAGGCAAGCACTCAACAGCACTGCAGACAATCAGGAATACTATCAATATAAATTGTCTTGTTGGGGAACTAAACTCCTTCTACCCGGACTAATCCACAAGGCTAGCAGCAGGTTTGGGCAAGTTCACCAAAAAAATATGTTCAAATCACTACATAGGTAGAAAATTAAAATTCAGATCAAGCATCCAAAATAGCTATAGTTCAGATTCAGATCAGTTCCTTCAAAATAGCTATTAAGTCCAGATCAAGTTCATGTGAACTGAACTTAATTTCACGAACTGTGTTCATATTATCTGATATCTGCCCAACCCTGCCTAGTACGCTCCTTATTTTTCTTTTCACCATGTCTTCAGCGACTAGAAGTCAAAGATTATTTCTACCAGTCCTATAGTTCTGCCTCACTGATGTAAATTGTGTTTACTTTGGCATTCAATAAGTTCGATCATGATGCAGTACTAACATCGTTTAGCCATGATAAGGTCTGTAGCTTGAAAAAAGAGCGAAAAAAGATAAAATGTGTTTATACAGCCGACTCGGCTTGACTGCAGTCAAGATAACCATAATTTCTGCTTAATCGCAACATTTGCCATATGATTTCATTTGTACTGTTGCCAGATTTACCTATATGTGTCAAAATACTGTTTCCATGCTCCCGAGGAGTTGTGATAAAGCGGAGCTGACTTTATGGTCCGTCTGTTTACTCAATGTTGTGGTTATTGTTAGACAGTGTGCCGACAGGTTGAAGAAGACTCAGAGTATGATTGAGACCACCCATGACTTTGCATTAACAGCCCTTCCTGTTAACCTCGCAAGTGATATTACTAGTATATTCTATTTCCGGTTGTCTGTGTAGATGAATAATATTATTACATTCCCCTTAAAGAGACAGGCTAGATATTTGCTTAGCAGTCTAAAAATTCCACATCATTTTTTTCAAAAACTTCAGGCTGCGTTTTTTTTTTTCTTCCATCTTACTATCTCTGAGAAAACGCTACTGGAATATTGTGACTTTTAGTCACTGTACGCCGCCAGTATGCATGTTAGGTGACGTCTTAATGGGAGTGAAGCAAGCAGACGATTGGTCTAGACGCTTTCGCGAACTGTCTGGACCAATCATCATCAGGCCTATCTCCTTTCTGACGTCACAAAGGTCGAGTAATGAGGGCGCACACAGAGTGAAAATCCTGACATTCCTGCGATTTTTTCTTCAAAACTGTTAGACGAAAGGAAAAATATACACGGTTTAAATTTTATGAGAAGATACTATGGATTTATTAGGCTGTGAAGTAGCCCTTTAAGTTTCACTTATTTGTATAACATTCAATTTTTTTGTTCTGTCTTTGGTCTGAGTATGGAGATGCTTAGGGATGTTAAACGAGAGCTTCAGTCTACCTGCTCAACATTTTGCCATATATAAGTAAGGCCTTCTGACAAAAGGGCTTATCTCTGCCAAAACTGCTTTTGAGAAATGGAGAAATTCTTGTCTAATTTTTTTGTAACCATATCAAGGGCATTTTAAGTTCCACAAACATATTTTGTTGGGAGATAATTTTGTCATTACATGTAGATCATGGATATGCAAATAATGATAAACAGCAATGATAATAATTTTTGGATGAAAATCTAACATAAGCCCCTTTTGCCAGAAGACGTTTGAAACGACGTAAAGACCTTATAAGCTGTGTCATAAAATCTTTATGCACTTCTGTTGTGACAATATTATTATTTTCCCTTCAATAGAAGAATGTTCTTTTCAGCCAAGGGCTCTTAAACATATATGAACGAATGCACACACTATAGGCCCTTAAATAGTAACATCGATGCTTACACATCCTCTTAATCTGAGAATGAACTTAGATCGATTGTTGCGTAGAGATGTCCAGGTCTATTATTAAATACATTATCTGCTTATAGACCCTATTCCCGAACCATCATTACCCACCCCTTTTGCGGTCATACTTCAGTAATTCTAAAGCAGCTTTGTGAACTCATGTAGTTAATCAGCCAGTTATTTTTTTGTGAGGAAGAAAGCATCCCCTCCAGCAATATTGGCATGCATTTTCATAGAGGATGCCTGCTTGCATTTCATTACACAGTTCTATAGAAAATCAAGGGAACTACTTCGTTGTACAAATATTTTGACACGGTTTGCGTGAGTCGTTTCGTTTGTCCGGCTGTCTGCTGTTATGAAAGACAGAGGCAAGGAAAGAGAGGATGAGAAGCAGGGGCGTAACTACTCTGGATGCCAGTATCCGACAGTCCTTCTCTCCTACTGACACCTGAAAAAAATTAAAACAAAACGCTTTTTCATTATGACTAGTGCAGTTTTGTTGCACGATCCATCAACTGAATGTATCATCTTTGGAGCTGTGGAAATGTTCTTCAATAGCCATTGCTTCTTTTCTTAAGTCGCTTTTTGGTTGCATCAAATTACTGGTATGAAACAAAGACGCCATATGAGTAACTTTCATCAGATGAACGAAATTCTGATCCAGTCTTATTTTGCCTGGAGTAATAGTCATTCGAAGTGGTGAGGATAGTGGAGTCTCCCTCATACAATGACAAAACAAAAAAAAGAGGGAAAGTCAAGATTAGAATATTTGCAGGGGCTCTGGGTTTGGTAGTTATGGCCCTTAATGAATGGCCTAATTTTAGTTTTGTAGAATACGACGTTCTGTGTTAACACTGTGCATGTGTCATGTTAATGCCCGGCTCTGTCGANCACACACACACACACACACACACACACACACACACACACACACACACACACACAAAATGCTTTTAAAACATCGAGAAGTACTGTCCTTCCTTGCCAGAAATAAAGCGACGTCTGCCATGTCCTTCACTGTCCTTAGGCAAACACTTTATCAAAAGTTCTAGAAATGTTTGAATGTTTATTTTCTCACTGTTTTATAGCTCTATAGAAACAAAACATGTCTGTCTGGTGATAACACCTTATCAATTTATTCACCCTGTCAATTCTAATAAAACCCTAATAGAAAAACACAGACATACTCATGAGACAGACATGCTTTGTAACTGGCAGAAATATGAAATCTCTTGCAGCCAGTCAAACTTGGGCTTAAGTCGTGTTTTGGCTAAATCAAGTTATTGGTTTGACATGAATGTTCAAGTTTAGATGAACAAAATAAGTTTCGCCTAGCATTACTCTGACTCAAACTGTACTTGTTTGACATGGAAGAAGGTCACCTCATGCAATGGAAAAAAGAGAAAAGTTTTGTGCTCAGAAACGATTTAAGTCTGCTACAACCAAAAATTCGATACCGGATGGCACTTGTCTACTCAGAGTCTGGTGTCTTAATTCCTACTCTAGCGACATAAACCTCCTTTTGGCTGGCTACAAGCTAGTAATACTGACTAGTAATGTTCCTAACGAATTTCGTAGTCTGTCCATGAAAGAACGATAATCGTGGTTTACAAATCGCCGCGATGACAGTCATATTCAGATGAGCTTTCGCCTCCGCTTGTTCTATCTCATCACTGATAATCACTAAGATGTAGACTGATCTTCTTCTTCCAAGCTGGTCCTGTAATGTCTCCAGACAGACAGAAACATGGGATTACGTCGAACCAATAAATGATAGGCCTATACAGCCACCCTCCTGAGATTCTCGTCAGAACTATACGCGGTCATTAATTCCTGCGACGGAATGAAATCGACATAATTTCGTATTAACTATGACGCAGAGAAACCAAGTCACGATTTCCATCGAGACCTGGGAACGGTCAACGGACAGTGGACGCAGGCAGGGTCGATTCTTACTTACGACTGGACAATTCCAGGAAAATGCCATGTCAGTTATGCTAATTTCTGAACTGCTTTGACTTCACAGCAATTGGTATTGGTTAAGTTTTGAAAGCGGTTAATGTATTCTTTAAATATAAACTAAAACTGGTTGCTGTATATTTAGAGGTTTTAAGAAACGTGCGTCATTGGCGTGATATTCTGATGGAATTGCCCTACTTTCGTTCCGCAGCCCTCGTAATGAATGAGTAGAGGTGATAGTCGGAGAGCCCCTCGAGGTAAAGTTTTACGAATTTATTTATGAAGAACTCAGACCACAGCTACGGTACATAGGCAAACAACTGGATGCTCATTTGTTCTTATAACTTCAGCAAAAAAAAAATGTTTTTTTTTTTATCTTAAATTTTAAGACAACAGCAAAGGGAAAGATATGACATACTGTACATACTGTGGTTACATGTATATACGTAGTTTAACAGTTACAGCAAATATACCATACAAGCTGCAAACGATTCTCTCTTGCTTCTTCTTATTACAATTATTCTAGCTAGACTACAATTTATTAGCGTTATTTTTAGTGTGTCTGCAGAAGTACTGTTTCTGTTTAAGAATGCTTGTATGTTGACTTTCAAACAGTTCTTTAATCTTATTATATAGACTGGGGTGCACATAAAATCTTCCTTCAAAAATCTGCCTCTTTCGTCTGAGAGAAGAATATATCACATTCGCAAAGCTCATGGAAACTGAGGAAAAGTCGCTGCAAACATGGCAAAATCACATGAAGAGAAGTCTTTCCCAACCCCTTAAAAGGAGCACATAGATGTATAAGCTGGGGGTCGGAGGAGGGTGGAGTGGAGTTCGGAATGACGAGGCAGCTATAGATCTGAATAGATACAAATAGAAAAGTCATAAATCTCATGTGGTCAATACACTCTGATGATGTTGCAAGCACAGAAGAGACTGGAACTCGGCCAGCCACATTGGGAAATAGGCAGGATTTTTCTCCCCTGGGCCTGACGTATAATCAGAGTAATAATGATCATAATGATAATTATTATGGAAATATCTTGAGAAAACCAGGAAGACAACATAAGGTAGTCATCATCACTGGGTGAGAGAAGAAAAACAAAGTAAAAAAATGCAGTTGTAGGGTATAAAGGTGAAAACTGCGAGACGTGCGGTCTATACAGTACAGCGGCTACCTCTCTCTGCAGCTACATGTAATTTTATGTCTGTTGTCTATTCTCTTCGCTATGTCGTATTTTTTAAGCACTGATATCACCAAATTACTACTGTTTAACTTTTCTGTGCACAGGTGAATTCAAAATTCAGATACGTGTAGGAACTGTTTATGACAAAGGGCCATTCGTAGCGAAGGAGTCCATATTCGCTGGATGGTATATGCCTTATAAAGCAAGTGCTGCACTGTGCCATGTTTTTCAAGCATTGGTATCACCAAGTTACCATTGTTTCACTGGCCTGTATATAGGTGAATTCATAATTCTGTTTAAAATAATAGGGCATATGGGAACGTCCGATAAGTATACGGGAACGTGACAACGTTCGTGATTTTATTATGGCTAAGAGCAGCAGCTGTTCGTGAAGTAGAGCAACATTTTGCGATGAGGTTGATATTTGAGAGCTGCGCAATAACGACGGGATCTCTTACTATTGCCGTAATATTCAGCACAGATCTTTTGGTGTATTTCCTACCATGATAAGAGATACCATCACAGATGTGCGAGCTCTCAACTTGTCTCGATGATACGTGCTTGATAAAGCAAGTATCTTTATGCACTAACTGTTTCAGATGCTGGAAGTTCCACATGACGGCATATGAGATAAATGTATCTTACAGCAGTGATTTATAATGTTTACGATGTTTCACCGGCACATCACTTTACACAGTCGACAACAGGTTAGCTAAGAAGGCTCCTATCAGCTCTTCCCTTCCCCTCCCCCTCCCCCATCCCCACCTATCCTCCCTCCAACACCCCGCCTTTCTTTGACTTCACCTTTGACGAAGTGTAGGTCTAGGAGTCTCAGAGCATTCTTGGACAATGGACATTCTGCCGTTGATCGCCCTCGGAGTCCCAGCTTATTAATATTATACTGTCCCATCACTTGCTAAACCGTGTACTGTTGGGTACTGATCATGTGCTGTGTTCGGCTCCTTTATTTAGCCCTCCTATTTGTCGTCAATAACAGGATGCCATCCATGTCTTCCATCTCGTTGTCACCGATCTGTAAGTAGAAAAAACACTTGTCTCAGTACCAAGACAGAATGTCGATGAATCACACTGAACAATGATCAGATGAAGGACTTTGATCTGTCTGTTAGCGCGAGGACGTTCAATACTGGACGGTGTGATTAAAGAGGTTGTAGTAGAAACACTGCGACACCCCAAGACAGTCTTTCCGTTGACCCAGTTGTAATGTAGGGGCAATAACCTTTGCGTGGAGAATCATGTTGTGGGTATTGTCAACGCTGATCGAGTGATATCACTGAGGTCGGACGGACGGACGAAGTCCAGGTAGATCTACGTGGTTTGCAGTTTCTCGTTGACTTTTAAATTCTGGGCAATGCAATGGCAGTGATAATAACTTTATTGCAGATTCTTCATAGAAAAGGTAACAAAGAAAAGCTAAAACAAAGTTGAGCATTACTCGTATTAAGGCTACTACGAAACAACCTAAGTACGAGTGGAGCACTATTCTTATTTGAAATAACAAATAATTGTTTTCCGTAATTTCACTACATTTGTAACAACTTCGACATTTTTATAGTATAAAAGAGCCGGTGAACAACATATCGTCACCTCACCTCAGTTTACAAAGAATTGCTCCATGTCTGCCTGGTATAATCTTGGAGCTCCCAGTGCATACTTCTCGAGTTAAAGATTAAGGGTATATGTTAGAGTTAAGAGCGAGACAAAAGAGAAACTCCCTAGATATTGTCAAAAGATTCTCCTATTGATGTTTTCTGTTGCCTCAACCTGTCCCTAGCATTAATCCACGTACACATGGAATGGGTCCTGGGATTACACCAAAAGTTTATGACACTTGCAAACTAAGGTGTCGCTGTATTTCCAATGAAATGTTGTGGTTATGGGATAACTTGATATGTTTGATCATAATAATAATAATAAAGAGAATTTTTATAGCGCCTCACCCCCGAAAAGCTCGAGGCGCTTATATAGCCATAATGATTACAAGCATAAACATACACACTCGCACATACTTATTGCATAATATAGACATACATTTCATCCATACTATTTGTCAATTCTTGAAATTGTCAAGGCAATAGTATCTATGCCAGTCCTCGAAAGTGTCACTGCGATATCTACGTCAATTACTGAAAGAATCAATGCAATATTTACGTCAGCACGTACCTGTGAATGTCAATGCGATATTTACGTCAATTCCTGAAAATGTCATAACAATATTTACGTCAATTTCTGAAAATGTCAATACAATATTTACGTCAATTTCTGAAAATGTCAATACAATATTTACGTCAATTCCTGAAAATTGTCAGTACGACATCTACACTGGGAATATTTATGCGAGGCAAAGCTTTCCCTCTTTGACGTGTGTAAAATATTGTTCTCTAATACAGTGACCCACATTTATTTTATTCAGGCAATAATAATGAAGCCCAGTGAATGAATAAAGCTATATTGTACAGCAGCGTACAATTATAAGAGCCATTATGCACAGTGTGTTGCTCAGAATAATATGGCCATTTTACACTCTATGGGGCATTACATACAGCCAATACATTCTATTTTACATGTCTATGCGCTCTGTCTCTCTGTTATTGTCTCATTATTCAGATAGATTCATTATTACTTGAATTTAACATTCACTATTATACGAGTTGAGGTCTGACACGTTTCAACCGTTAAAACAAATTGTTAGCGACGGGTATGCGCTGATCAACGTCATCGTTGTACAACAGCTATTACAGCTTTAAGTAAAGAGAAGTAGGACAAGATAAAGGAGAAGGAGGGGAAGCTTTTTCTTTTAGATTGCAAGCTCAGTACATGGACGTGCGTGACTTTATACATGCGTATCACCTAGACATTGCACAAACCCACATGGTTAGATATAGACTACAACGATACGTTTACATCTCTGAGAAAAATATTTCTGCAACTCCACGTTCATAAGCTTGAGGAAGGACTGAAAAAAATCCGAAGAAAAAAAAATTATAAAAGGAGACTAGAATCAAGCCGTATGATATATCGAACTGCCCGATTCAGCTTCTCCTGAACGCAGATGTATGAAGATATTTACCAACGCTATTGTCATAAGCGAAAAATTCGATAAACACAACACGGATCGGACGGATAGAACAACGACTGGTCCAGAAACAAGATCCGACCGTGACTACGTCACGCCGACAGCCGTGTTCTGGTGCAAGAGCCCATAAAGAAATGTCACCTAGCCATAGATAATTAGACTAAGTAACTACAGATTACAGTAACTGCTAGAAGTTGTCCTGTCCGGTGCCACTGGGCCACAACCATTAATAAAAATAGAGAGGGTAATTAAATTTATTTATTAGTCGAAGGTTGACACAATTTTACGCAGGCTCGGCTAGTAGGGATTTTCTTTGCATAATGGCTCGACAATTAAGATTCACACAGGTCACATAAGCTACTGAATAACAGCGTTTAGCTTAGCTTCATGCAGTCAACGATGGCCTGATGCTCACAGCAATATGCTTACGATACCCCGTATAGTTTAACTGAAAACTGTTACCTGATTAATTGCAGTCTTCATTTTAGAGCTGCAAAGGAGAGTGGTGAAGCATTTTACATGTTAATACATGGGATAAAAAAATTTAATCGCTATGTCTTCCCACTTATACGGCATCAGCCGAATTCTGCTTGTTTGCTGGATTTCATTTTTCTTCTTTTCGAGATTAGGTGAATTTGTCAAAGTCACCACTTTAGATGGGATGCATTCATTTCACTATTACTATTGGAACGTTTAATATGTGTGCTCCAGAA
The DNA here is from genome assembly GCA_033807755.1 of Ellobium chinense. Lineage (NCBI taxonomy): Eukaryota > Metazoa > Mollusca > Gastropoda > Ellobiida > Ellobiidae > Ellobium > Ellobium chinense. Next base: position 492,746 of record JAWQUT010000060.1, read on the forward strand.
ACAGAATGCTGCCACAAACATTCTGAGAGGCACTTATTACTTGGCGATAGTAAACCTTTAAGTAAACAGGCACATTGCATGAATGTAAGTAAGAATATGTTGAGTTGTTTAGCATCGTTGCATCTCTCCGAACTCCACGGTGTTTTAGTTGTGAAGAAAAGACACGGCCTTAAGAGTTTCTACTTAACAAAACGGCGACCTTTTCAAATGACGTTGAACGCAATTTACCTAAGTGAATTAATGGTTCTTTTCTCCAACACCGTTCACTGCCTGGTCCAGTGTGAAATAGCGTTTTGTCAAACTCAAGGACGAAGTTCAATTTAAATGATTGCTTGGCCCAGCTCTTAAAATTAAAGTCATGCCTCGCTCTTTCAATCACTCTCTTCGCTGACTTGTTCGCAGCGTGAAATAAGGAACCTTTTTTTTTTTTTGAGGAAGAAAATACAGAATCAGATTCAGATAGTTTATTAGGTCATGAGCCAAAAAAAAATTACATTTCTATTACTGGGCCCTGGACCGATTCATTTTATAAATAACGTTACACACTCAACCTTGAACCCTATCATTATTTCGGGCAGCACCAGAACTGTCGACTTCAGGTTATGATTCATGTTTCTGAGCTAAGGACGTCTGACATCTGTTCGTATATTTGACGAAATCGTTTCCTGATTTTTCTTGTGTTTGATGTTGTTGGTTGGCTTCCTCCTGCGAGTTTATCTCGCTTTTTTTAACGTTAAAAGAGAGAGAGAAATGATACTCAGCAACTATTTCGGGCCATGCATAGAAAGGATTCATGTCATGACGTCACGTATCTACTTATCATCTTCAAATAGTTCGATTATTTTCGGTCACCTGCACTTGAAGTGCCAAAATCAAAGGATGATGCATCGAATTCAGACCAAGGCAGGTGACTCATTCTGCGAAGAAATTGGAATGGCAGATGGTGGAGGGGAAAGGAGAGAGTGTGAGGCACTAAGAGAGACAGACAGAGACAAAGAGGGAGTAATTGGGTTTTTTTGTAAGTTCATACACATTCACATTGAAACTATCCTGTATGTTTCCTTATTCCCAGCGGGTTATGTCAGTGATGTCGAAGTCATTTAATCTAGATCGCGTCGATGACTCGTACAACGAAATTATGTGAAATGGTAATGACCGTCTACTTTAAGTCAGCGGCGATATCTGAGGATAAGATAGATTAGTTATTTCCTTGAAGTGAGACAAAGATACAGAGGTCTGTGGTTGAGGCGGATGTATTGAACAAGAAGGTGAAACAAAATTGACAGATAATGATTAAGAAACAACACAAAAGTATCTGTATGTTAAGACAATGAGTCGGAGAGAGAGAGAGAGAGAGAGAGAGAGAGAGAGAGAGAGAGAGAGAGAGAGAGAGCACAGAGAGAGAGCTAGACAGAGGCAGAGGAAGAAAGAGAGAGAGAACGGTAGATAAACGATTGGCAAACCCAGAGGGGAATGAATGGACACAGGACAACAGAAAGCGACAGGAAGAAAGCAGGGCGTTTGAAGACGAAGCAGAGAAAATGATGTATTGAGGGACATGAAGAACCACAGTCTCTTGGGTTAATAGCATGTCAGTCATCAATTTATTATTCCTCCACCCTCTTTAGATGTGGTTCGCCTTTCGTGTGAAGACAAGACAATCCCAAGTCAATGGAAGACGAGCTTAACCAAGTTAAAAAAGCAGACATAAACTAATTGGTGCTACATAAACAGATCGGTGGAATGAGTAATAAAAAAGGTAGATGTGAACAGTTGGGAAGTGTATTAGGAACCTGGCACTAGACTCGCACGTGGACACTAGGGAACATATTCGGGCAGTAGGTATTAAAAAATAAAACTGCTGTGAAGTTAACGTCCTTGTGGTGTAGTGGTAGCTTGTTCAGACTTGCAAGCTGAGAGACCCTGGGTTCGATTCGCGGTATGGACATGAAATTTCTAGTGTAGGTTTTTTTCGGCATTTTCTCTCAAACTTGACCGTTCACGGTAATTTGGTAAATTCCCTCGAGACTCACTTCCCTGGATAATGTGTAACAGCTTCTAAAAATAATATCAAATCGGGCTCACTTTCCTCCCCCTTAAATAAAGAATAGAGGATACCATATTCCTTACCACCCGGTTACATAGAGACAGTGCAAGGAAGTTACCGACAATAATATATCATGTGCTTTTTCTTCCTCCCCCAAAAACCAAGTTCCCTGATTTTCGAAAGTTAAGATCTTTAATCATTCAGATCTCATGCAATTGCAATTTTAAATATATGAGCAGATGAAGATATGCTGCCAATGCTGCACATTTCACATAACTGACGTGATAAGATTGATATGGCAGTTGGAGAAAAATAATAACAACAGTAATAAAAGGCAAGTGCAACGATAGCATGTCCGGTGTGCACCCGATGCATACATGTGTTGTCGTATTTTTTTTTTTTCGGTTTCGGTTATAGCAAAATATAGCTCCAAGATCAATGAAACTTGCTACATTCCCAGATCATATCTTTCTGTTTATGTGATTAAGACGCTATCCCAGTTTCTGTATATTTTTTTGAAATTATGGGGCTTTGAATAAAGTGAAGTGCTGTTGGCAGGGTCGGGGGAGGGGAGGGGGAGGTGCAGGGAGGTTTGGATCGGGGAGACTAATACATGGAAATCTTCAAAAGAAGAACTGATATGACACACCTCGTCATCAAAGCAGGGATACGCATGAAGTTGTCTTGCGTTCCAACTGGTGGCCGAATGGTTTCAGCGCTGGACCCAGGATTTGTAGTCGTAGGTTTCACTTCCGCCATGGTGATGCACTAAATGCCTTGGGAAAATATTTTTTTCACGTTCCTTCATCTGATTCTGTGAGATGAGTACTTGGCGATAGGCAGTGAGACGTATTGTCAGAATGCTAGTGATCAGCACATATAAATGGTAGCGTCACTGTTTGCTGCCTGGGGATTGAGAAAGTCCTTGAGTAATATGGCCTGTTGGGTTAACAATAATTTCAAGTCGAACGAGTGAGCAATAGCCTGTGTAAGAGATCGTAAACTTTATTATTATTGTTATGAATATTCAAATCGGGTGCAGTGGCTCATTTTTGGAGTTATCCTACGCATTGTAACATACCATACTACCCAGTCAGCTCTGGTATCACCTATTTAAGAACAGGCCACTTAGGAACTCATACCTAACTGCATAGACCCGAAACCAGTGATGGAATTTCGAAATACACGCACACAAATCTAAAACAAATTTTCCTGGTAGCAACACTTTGTAGACGAATAAAATGACTCCCTCCAAGGATACTCCAAAGCAACGGGCAAGAACCTCTTTAAGCATCAAGGGTGTGATCATCAGCTGTCAAAGACAGGGAAATGAATTTGAATGTACTTAGTATTCCTCCATCAGAATATTCGAGTGGTTTCAAGACCCACGGGAAATTTATGGGAATTGACAAGAAAGTTTACCCTGTTTTTCCTCAAATTATGGTGGTGTTTGCACTTCTGTTTTGTATTTTTCCACACATTTTTCTAGTCATCACTACTGACAGAAGCATAATAAAGGGAATCGATATTTATTTATGACCAATGGACGGCTGGGACAGATGGACGTAGGGTAACCAGGGGCTCCACAATAACCCACTTCAGAAGGAACACCCATCAGGCGCTTGTTTGTATTTCTCAGTGGGTCAACACTCGGTGTCTCCTGTTAATGGCAAGGATGGCGGTGTTCGACTGGAAGTGGAGTGAGTTCGTGGTCTGAAGGCCGGCCTGTAGAGAACTGTGGTAGAAAATTGTGGAGCGAAGATGTTGTTACTGTAGGAATATAAGTAAACGAACTGTGCCCCCCCCCTCCTTACCATGTATGGGTGCCCCCGAGTGCCCCGCGAGTGCACTCTTTCAAGTCCCAGCTACCTCCTTTGATGGACACTGATGAGTCTCCTTGCTCCCCCCGTCCACACTCCCTCCTTCCAAACAATGACAATGCCCCATCTTGTGATCACCCAAGAACAGCTTTGCTTTGACACCATGTGGCTGTGATTGATTTTATATATAATTTCAAATTTCTAGCTTCATCGTGACTGATAAGTCATGATCCATGTGCCATTCTATAATATGCTATTCCATCGCCGATGATACATTATCAGGATGTTTTATCTTGGACGTCATAGGGTGTAGGAAACTGTATATATTTGATGGCTTCTATGATGTCATATTACACGTTGTTTTCGGTGTCATTGTGGGAGGCATGATCTAGCATCACGAAAAGAGAGCGATGGTCTGTTTTTCTGTGGCTGAGAATGTCAGTTCGAGGTCAGGGTAAAGGAAAGAAGAACAGTGGTTATTTATTAGTGCGTATGATAACGTGAAATGTCACAATATTCTTTCACGCTCATCAAAAACATACGTGCGCTAAGATTTTACTTCCTTACATTCGTTAGTGGAAATTTCTTCTGTTTAAATTGTGCTCATTGTCCCCTTCCCACCAGTCTTGGCCCTTTCTCAGTAAAAATACAAGATTCCTACATCGTCACGCTCATTCCACAGCTGTTTAAGTAACTTTTTTGAAGGTTTTGAGAAATTGAGCGCTCTCAGCGTGTTGCTCAAAGCAAAACAGTGAGGCAGATTATGTGGTCCAGATTGTAAAATTGGGATATAATAACGAGTCAAAACTTTGCATTTGTTTTAACATGACAAAGAAGAGAAACGGAAGATTCTAGTACTATAAACAACTCAAATCATCAAGAAAAAAATAAGCAAATATGGAATGAACTGAACGATATATCTCGTTCGATGCATTTGGCTACATAGCTTCATTCCCGCTTATTGCTCCAACAAGTTTATCATTTAAGGTCACCCTCCATGCGTTCTGCCTAGATCGCACTGACAACAATAACAACAACAATAACAATAACTTTATTAAGCTCATGTTTCGTACAATAAACATATGAGCAATACAAAAACTTCTTGTAAAGTATAATAAATAATCAACGATATATGTATATATGACTACATCCACTCGCTAGCATACACATAAAGGGCACACACTGGTAAATATTAATGAAAAATCGTATTTAATACTTTCAGGCGGCTGGATACTGGAACTAGTAGTTGAAGTGTTTGTCTATATTTTAACATGGTCAATAATTATCTTGATAAATTTTGAAAGTGAATTCACCACTATGAACGCCAGCATGGCTTGCGATAATTTCAACACCTGACGCCACCGATACGACGTAACTTTGTTTTCACGAGCTTTGCCCTCGACTTCATTGACCGTGCTACTATGGCGGTAACCATTAGGCCTACATTAAATGTAGAGATAACGGGGAAATGGTTTACTAATGGCTTTTATTTACCTCCAAGTTATTGAGTACTCGTGCCTGTACTCTGGCCAGTCGATTACTGACCTTAATGTTGTTTGTTTTTGTTTTACTCGTATTTACCGTCCCCTAAAGTGTATACGAACGTATTGGAATCTTTTCTCTATAGTCCTCCACAAAAAAGTATCTATCAGCAATTGATTACTTCTCTTGGTATATTGATCAATACATATCCGCTAGTGCAACTGTGGTTTGGTTTTACGACATTAAAGCAACAACAGG
>JAWQUT010000060.1:513259-539152 GCA_033807755.1 Ellobium chinense
GGGGGGGGGGGGCGTTGGGAAACGCGATATATCTACCGGACTGTATGCAAAAAGGGCGTAAGTGTTAAGCACAGAAGTCGAAGAACATTCGTGGACAAGAGAACTGAAGGGTTCAGAGGGATAAATAGATCTAGGTTTTATTCCGATGCCACTGGACTGTAATGTTGTCTGATGTTGCGAACTTAGTTCGCTTGATCTGAATATCTATAGTCGGTGCCAATACATGTTAAGAGACCTTATGAGTTTGAGGAGGAACTGTTATGATGAGCTTAAGACTACGGCGTCCGATTGTTGCTGTCGAAAGACAACCCCCACTTCCCCCTTTACTTACAAATGCTCGTGACCACTGCTTCAGATAAAATCAGACACTAAACGTTTTCATATCAATTTTCTTTACAATATCTTTGAAGGGACGACGCAAGCCATCTGCAAAGTTTCTGAAATGTTTTGCATGTGAAATTCGGAAAAAAATTGCTCTCATGTGTGATGTGTAAGGTGTATTTCATAGTAGTGAAATGTCACGTTATATATTATCTCTCCTTTCTTTTTCTTAATCCGGGCAGTGTAAAAGGATCATAATAGGCTTTTTAAAAATGTTTCAAGCCGCCCTGCTACTCATAGTAATCACCGTTCATTAGATATCCAGGGATCCATATCCTTGAATAACTCAATCGTTTTAGACGCCATTACCCAATGTCGACTTAAGCCTGCATCATGGATCCCCTCCCTATCTATCTATACATAGGGGTCTGAGTTTGCTTCCTACGTATTTTCTGGCTAACACTGTGTTAAAGTTATACTCACAAAAAAACGCTGAATGATGTTGAAAGACTGTGGTGACAGTATGCATTTTCAGCCTGCGACCTTCTTTCTCAGTTAATATTGACAATATCACATAACCAGCTTACCGTAGATGGTGCACCATTGACGTAATTGGAGTGAAATCACCCGTAATCCTATTACATCACCATCGACGCTCAGCTGAGCTTGACACGGAAACGCCATTAAGTCGCTTTTAAAAAACTAAGGAATTTGCAGTGAGATGTTTTTTTCTAATCATGCACATTTATGGTGCCCTAGTTCATAAGTTCAGAGTGGTGCAAAATCTTCTTGTAATGAAGTAAAAACAGTAATGTTTCTAAACATGACGTCGTATATATTGCTACTGGAGCGTAAGGCCCCCCGCGCACATACCAATGTACGCAGGCCAACTAATGGGTCAGTGAGTGCGTACAAGACAATACCTGGAGCACACGCACATATCAATTGGATTGGTTGGCCTACCCAGTACGGCAGCGTCCCATTTAAATTCTTGTTTGTGACGTCAGTTCCCAACAAGTTCCCAAACTTAGATCTGTCACGTGAGCGGGAGTGCAGGAAGCCTAGGACGTTTTGAAAGAGGCAGTATCAATTTCATCATGAATCAGGGAGCTTTTGTCTATTATTTGCTGATTCTGGATGACTTTTGAGTTACATCCTGAATCTGTCCCAAAATCAAAGAATCACATCGCTTTAGAAGGATCTTTTCTGGCGTGGCAATATCCGGTGCTGCACTGTCAGGAGCGTAGGTACTTCCCACTCCATACCACCCCTTGCAAGAGAAGCTTCGAACACGGCCTGGACTTCAAATACTAAAGACCTGTTGTTACGCTCATCGTCGGCAGGGCCGTGTCACGCGTAGTTTGAGGGCCTCATGACACCTTAAGCCCTTAGCACTGCGTGTTTTGACCTTTGATACCGATCGGTACGGCCCTATGCACTCTATGCATTCGAAATTGAACTAAATTTGGAGGGAAAATAATCGAAAAAAAAAAAAAAAAGATCGATCATTGCCTTGAGTTCGAAAGTTTGCTGTCAATAATTCCTTGCTAATGGAATTACAGAATTACACGACCAGGGTACGCTTTTTTTTTCCTTTTTTGGACGACTGTTCAACCACTTCAAACGGACGGATCGAATCCAGCCATGCTGCAGCGCCATAGAATTGACACCCTGACCTCAATCAGTGGCATTGAACGAGGGTTGAAAAGGTAAAAGGGAAGAAGCGGCAACAAGATGATGTGAAGAAGAAAAGAAGAAGAGGAGGAAGAAGAAGGAGGAGAAAAACATGGTACATATTGATTTCTGCTTTATCTCACGACAAAAGAAATGGAAATAGAGATGCAAATCGTTTGAGTGATGTTCAAACTGCATAACTGACAAAATCATCCAACGCTGGTTTTTGCTTTGAAACATAGTATATTTATACTTTTATTCACATAGTAGTTAATTAATCTAGGTTGCCAAAACAAATTAAAAAAACAACTGGATCTGAATATCGTTCTATTTTGCCCACAGTGAGAAAGAAAATAAAAGTGGAAAAGATCGACTTCAAAGAAAAAAAACAAAACTTTAACGCTCTTCATAAGGATGCGAACCCACGGGATTCGGCAATATCAAAAGTCACTCGGCCTCTGTGTCTTATCTTCTTCATTGCTGAACGCACGCAAATGGTTTCACCATGCCTGCCACTGCACGCATTTGACGTCATCCATACTAGGTGATGGAGGTTACGATTTGACGTGTTCAGAACCTTACAGAAATAAAAATTTAGGTCTTTTTGGAACCTCCGAATAGGGGGCTGCCTACGGGGCTGCCTGGTTCAAGAGGACCGTTAAAAACTGCCAACGAAGGAGAATTAGAAACCCTACATATGGCAAACACAGAAACGTCATTTATATCGCCTTTTATAAACTAAAGAATAGTGCAATGAGGTGTTTTCATATAACGTGTAGGAAAAATAGTTCACATTTATGGTGTGGTCTAGTTAATAAGTTCAGAGTGGTGTAAATCCATCTTGTTTAAAAGAAAAAAAAAAACAGCAACGCTTCCAAACATGACATGCTCAAACCCGCCAACGAATGGGAACCAAAAAACCCTATCAATGGCAAATTGGCATACATGTTTATACTGATATGACTATTTGTTATGTGCTTCCTTTTGCACTGCGTGCGATAACATTTAAATTTCTATAGAAAGGAACAAGTAGGACGAAAGTGAGGACTTCATAAAAAAAACAATGGACACACATCATGTCCCCTTGGTTTGTTTTTTTTTCTTTAATTTTTTTTTTCACCTTCCATTGCGCACTCGAACTTTCCGTACGAGAGCCAAAACCACTCAGCGATCCAAAACGCATTAAGGCTATTGAACGGGTAATTTCCCTTTTCACGCTTAATATTATGCTTTGAAGCACCGATCCACCATGGGATCTCCATAAAGCCATTTGTCTGTTATATCGTCTCACTGACCCTTATCTAAATGTGACATTGTTCAACGGGCATTGTTCAATAATTAAACCGTACTTTCAGAATTTCCACTTTCCTGTGCTTCTCTCTTTCTCCATTTTACCCGCTTTTTTTTTTTATCTTCCTCTAATATAATCCCGTACATAAATATTGTTTGGGCTTTGTCCTTGCTGTAGGGGTTATTCTACTGCTCTTGAAGACCGTTAAATGATCATGATGGATGGATGGATGGATGGATGGATGGATGGATGGATGGATGGATGGATCTTATAGTGTATGCTGGGATACATGCAAGTGTCACACGGAGTGGTGAACAATGCCACCGTTATTTGTTACTTTGTTACAACTTGCTATCGCTGCAGTGGCGGTAACTGGAACCATCCGCTTTTATGGAGGGTTCCTAATTTCACGCTTGTGACCGCTCATAAACTCTGATAGTTTGGAGGGAGAAAGCATTGTTATTAAGTCTATGCCGACACTCAGGCTGTGAAATTGAAAGATTTTCGTCACAAACCTGTGAACAAAAATAGTAGATGGAATGGATTACGATAATAATGTAGGTTTACGCTGCTGTTCTACTTTATTGACGAGACCTTACGCTCTCTCTCTCTCGTGGACGCTAAGAATTTTGATGCGATGGAAGACGGCGAAGCTTGACATTGGCTGTCACCTGGTCTTCTGCCTACCTGCCTGCCTGCCTGCCTGCCTGCCTGATTGCCTGCCTGTTTGCCTGTTTGCCTGCTTGCCTGCCTGCCTGCCTGCCTACTTGTTTATCCGCCTGTCTGCCTGTCTGTTGGTCTGTCTGCCTAATCAATGGCCCTTCCACCATCTGTCTGTCAGAACTCTTTCACTCTCTCTCTCTCTCCTTCCTTTGCCCTTTCCGTTTATCTCTTTCGTCCATCTGCCGCTGCTATTGTTGTTGTCGTTGTTCTCTCTCTCTCTCTCTCTCTCTTTCTTTCTCTCTCTTTCTCTCTCTCTCTCTTTCTCTTTCTCTCTCTCTCTCTCTCGCTCTCTCTCTCCCTATTTCACTCTTTCTACCCCCTGAACAGTTTTATTGTCAAATTATGCCTTCATGTCGCCTATACCCAGGACATCATGTTTCATCAATATATAGTTATCCTGGCTGGCGCACGCCACTTGGCGTTGATAGCATTTTGTATCTCCTTTAGCAAAACACGGCAAGTGCAAAAACTGTATCCTCAAGTCTAGCACGACCACCATTGTTTTCTTACTCAGAAGAGAGTTGACAGATATTTTATTTAGTGACCTTACTTTCTGTCGCTGATAGAGCAACTAAATTGTCAGGAGTAATAAAGTAAGTTCCCGCCTGAATTTTAGTCATTTCAGAAAAGCAAAATACATTTTTGTTTGGAGTTGTCTGTTTCTGAATGTGTCAATTAAATTGTGATCGCCTACCACGATCAGCATTTCAGAAGTTTCCACAGCTTTCAACTGCGCCGCGTTTTGGTGCACACTGGGATCACACACATTGTTGCCGTTTTTCCTGTCGCCATGGCAATCCCATCCGAAGAAAGGGCAATGAGTCTAGATCAGGAATGAAATATATAAAAAAAAAAGAAAATGAAACGAAAGAGAGAGAGAGAGAGAGAGAGAGAGAGAGAGAGAGAGAGAGAGAGAGACAGAGAGAGAGANAGAGAGAGAGAGAGAGAGAGAGAGAGAGAATGGTACAACTAAGAAAGGCTAAATCACTAGGCCACGATACATGAGTAACTTCAAACTGTGTTCCGCCACAAACAGATCAAGATCGAGATCAAGTAAGATATGGAATGAAATTCCATCTCAGTCTGCTGATGTTCCACAGAGTACAAATCTACAACACAGAGGCTGCGACGAGATGAGATTGATGGGAAAAGGGGAACGGGGGCTATAGACGATTATGAATGTGAATGAATTGGTATGACGAGAGGTGACTTTTGAGATGTTCTGGATATCACTTACAGAAAACCCAAGAATTCGCGTCTCCCCCCTCCCCGTGTCGTGTGTTCATGGTGATTCCATTTATCTTCTCATCTCATTACTGTCCCCGACCTGAATCCTTCTCTACTCACTTGGTCCCCCATGCCCAGCCATTCTCGAGATGCGCCATCTTCCGCGAGCATTAATTTCGCCCATGGCTGAACTTCATTTAAATCCGTCGATTGATGGATTTACTAGACTACATTAATTATTACTGAGCCGTATAAAACCCTGACTATCAACTATCCAGATTTTATTACCAGCGTCGAATACGATGATATATCTTCAGTCACATGGTATGTTTAGCCATTACTTTATTGGAATGGCCGAGAGTTATATATTACACCAAACATGATATCTATACAAACATTATAAGTTTTATATCAAGGTCTGTAAAAGGAACGGTGTTAGTCACTGATCTACGTCAAAGTGGTTCAAAAATGGCCAGTCATTTTTCACTCTTCTGAATGTTTTTAAGGCAAAGCAAAACAGAATCAGAGTGTATCTTTGCAACTACAATTTTGGCAGAAAAATACCGACGCATTTTCGTGTTTGTTAACATGTCAGCAGGAACTTTGATCTCATAAGCAACATGGTATCTTTATTCAAAAATGGCTTATAAGCCTGAGTTTAGCCGTTTTTGAACCCAATAATGTTATGCTCTAACATTCAATACTGCAGAAGAACTCTATTTTTTTTAAAATTTCTTTTTATATCTTTCATCCTTGTTTATCAGTTCAGAAGGACGAGCTAGGATGCCCGCACAGGGGCCGATTGGATAGAGTGTTAGTCTGTTGGTGGGAGAGGTACTGGGTTTCAGTCCTATTAATGGCAGGTTTCTGGATGTGCATTTTGTCGGGGTATTCGAATGGCTCTGCTATAGCTATAACTGTACTGAAAAGAGAAGAAGATGCCTAACTCATAGTAATACAAACAAATGAATAAACAAACTAATAAACAAACAAACGACTAACGAATTAGCGAACGGACAAACCGAGTCAGGTCGATGGAAGGATAACTTTCGGGCGCTAATGTGAACCCCGCAAAGTTCATTGAATGGCCTTGCTTGCGAATCATTTAATTCTAATTCATCTGCGTGTAAACGGGGACTCACAACTATTGCAATGAGCAGCTGGCGGTGGTGCATGTACATACCGGGTTTTGTGAGAGGATTATGACACTTGGCAAGCCCCAACACTTGATAGATGATTGACACGGGATCTCGCGCACCAATGATGCGACCCCTCGAGGTTAGTCTGGGCTCAGTGCACATTGGTCGGTTCCACGGTCGCCGCTTACACATTGTGATGACAACCAATTTGTAAGGAAAATAACATCTTTATTTATTTACGAAAGCAAAGAGATTAAACAAGGAAAGATTGATGCCAGACAAAATGTGCTTGAAGAGATGAGTTTATGTTGTGATTGAATGAGGTGTATTATTAATAACTTAATGCAATTGTATGCTAGACGCTGCAAGTGAAGCATCCAAGTAACTAATATTCGATTTTTGATAAGCTCAATCTTCACTGTAAACAACAACAACACTAAATCAATAATAGGATTCTCTTCAGCCAGCGCTGCAACAACAGACAAAATGATAGCGAGAGAGTCATGGTCTCATCAACTATATTGACTACAACAGCCATCACGGGAATTGCAGCAAATTCCGCAACAGCAGCAACACCATCATCATCATCATCATCAACAACAACAACAACAACAACAACATCATCATCAACGGCAGCTTCATGAAGGACATAAAACATGATGACAAATTTAGCCTGAAGCATCCCAGGGCATCCACGACGCCAGCCATCATAAGGTTATAAATTAATAATTGATTTGTCCCTACATAATATCATAAACAGTATTTCGCCGCAGGGCATTTGACACGGCTGTCGGAGGTCGATGTACGGTTGCGGCCAATTCAATTTCCAGGCAATCACCCGTAGCCTGATCGTTGCTCTCCATCGTTAAGACTATAGCGACGATCTACTCGGGAGAATTGTTACAAGAGAATAACAATGGGATGGTTCTCTCGGCGATTTCAGTATAAGAATGTGATGGTTTCAGCGATTGTCGGTGGTTTCAGTACAACATATTGATGCTCTGATAATTTCTGCGACGGACTGAAAAATGAAAAAGAATAAAAGACTTTTGTTGACCTTGGAGGAGGATTGCTTTACATTGCCATATAATGTTATACATCTCATTCATAATAGAAAGACATAGAATAGTGTTCATCATGATCATACGTATAATTACATAATATTACAAATGAAACACGCAACAGAGTCATTGCTGGTGGCCCCCGGCGCAGTTGACAGCATTGTATAGTGAATTTTTTGGAGAGTGACGATCTTACTCAAGTTTAAAATTTCATTTATTTGACATTTTGTATTTACGTTTACTTCGACTTCGCCCTTTTTCATGAGATTTTATTGCATAGGTGGGTAATTGCGAGCTTTACTTACGTATGCCTCTTTACAAACAACAAAAGAAAAGAGTCTTCTTCCGTCTCAAAAATGTAATTGAACGAAATTTGCAGTTAAGCGGAGCGGGCTGTAAAAACAACAAACTAACGGCCATTTGGGCCAGTGTCTTATATGCTCTCTGACTCAACAACGCCCGTGAGAAATCAGGTTGGATCCTCCCGCCACTGATGCATTTGTAGAACATCACAGATCCATCTACTTTATGAGCCCTTGGAGAAAACTGCTAGATCCAGACGAGACGTTATGTATTGTTCATTTCGCAACAGACAGCGTACTCATGTACGGACCTTCGGATCGTATTCTCCAGGGAACTGGACGGCCAAGAAACACCTGGCGCCATGATCTAGCTGGAGACAGAGGCTCTGCTTTAGAAATGCACATTTAGAAGTAAATCGGGGTTGGACGTGGTCATTTGATTTAAAGAACTAAGTGGCTTTTCGAAACGACACTGTGGATAGTGCTTGAATGCTATCTGCAGTGTCACTTCGGATATGCTTTGCTGTAATGAATATCTTGCCATGCACATTTTCTCTATCTCGTCTTTTTTATTTACCTCTTCCTCTCTCTCTCTCTCTCTCTCTCTCTCTCTCTCTCTCTCTCTCTCTCGGTCTCTCTCTCTTTCTTTCTCTCTGCCTTTCTTACTCTCACTCTAAGCCTCTTAGGTCTCTCTTTCCTCTCTCTCTCTCTCTCTCTCTCTCTCTCTCTCTCTCTCTCTCCCTCTCTCTCTCTCCCTCGTCCATCATTCATTCTCATTTCCCCTTCCCCTCGATCCAATTTCTCCGGAATTAAGCGCCATGTTTATAATGTTTGATGAAGCTATTGACACAGCCATGCCCGTGTTTGATAGCTCTATCATCCCCCACCAGACAATTCGTTTATGCACACCGGATTAACCCCTGTGGTTGCCCCCCAGTAACTCCAGAAATCTGACATTAATGTGACTACGACAACCCAGGACAGTCCATGAGTCCAGGAGGGCGCTGTGAAATTGCGTTTTTCTTGTGAAGGATAATTAATGTGACAGTCCGGTTCCGACCTCACTGTGTCAGCTAAGTAAAGTGTGAAGCGCGCCGACGGAAGTAGATTTGGATTTTTCATGAGTGACTTCCGGGAAGTCAAGGGAAGGCGTGGTGGTAATAACCACCTATTGTCGATAGTCGAGAAGGAAAGGGAGAGTCGAAGTCTTGGGTTTGGCATGCATTAAGTAATTTTGTGAAATTTCTTGTGACTATACCATCATATAGTTTTATTACATGAACGTGTTGTATCTTTGGGTCCGTGTTGAAACTTACATGTCGTATTGCACATGAGTTAAAGAGAAATATAAGCTGTCATATGCCATCACAGACAATATGTAAATGGATTGATTGCAGATCCCACTTCTCTCTCTCCTCTCCATCTCTTGTCCTTTCTCGCTCTGTCTCTTTCTTGTCCTCTCTCTCTCTCTCTCTCTCTCTCTTTCTCTCTCTCTTTCCCTCTCTCCGCTGTCTCTTTCATTTATTTTATTTCTGTTATACATATTTAAAGGCAGTGTACTAGAAGCAGGCTCCACTATGTAAATTTAAATAGATTCTAATAACATAGTAATTAATATAATTAACCCTAGGAATTTCCATTTTAATCCGTTTCTTGGAAACCTAACTTTTCTTTGATAGCGCCCAGCAAAACAGGGGTCATAACTCATGAAATTCATTTGATTCTCTATTTACGTCGCTTTGTAAAAGATAGACTGAACGCAACCTTCTCGGCGACGGCTTACTCATCACTACTCATCAATCCTAGATTTTCTCATTTCATGTTTGACCTCAGGTTGTTTCTTTTTTTCGGTATACCTACAGGGTTTTAACAGAAACGGAGATAGTCAACAAAATCTTTGCAACGACTTCTACTTTTATTGGATCTTTTTTTTTTAGGAGAGGAGAGGGTGAGAGGGAAGGCGGGGAGGCAGAGGGAGGGGATTGAAGACTTAGAAGACTCTAGTTTAAATTTGGTTATCTCCTCCTTTTCGTGCATTTTGCTTTCAAACCTGAATTATCACTGGCATCAGATTTTAAATGAAACTTAAAGGGCACCACTTCTGAGACTGTGTGGATAAAAAATGTATTATTCCTTTTATTAAAGTATTGTATGAATAGGTTAGGCAAAAAAAAAAAAAATAAACATTGCCTGTTTTCGCGATACCCAGGTCATTATCTTTAAGATCGCTTGCTGTCCTTTCGCTTTGCAAAAGAGGAGGGTGGTGGAGGGTACAGGAATGGTGTCACAGCTATTGTGTAAAAAGGCAATTTCTGGACACGATATTTCATACGTCCACAGTTTACTGAAGAAAAGCCCATCAGAAAAGCACATCACTCGTCTTAAAATATTTTCGCCTAACCCATTATTTGGCACTGTTGAGATTTCTTGCCTAGATCCCATTTACCGCCGTACGCTTTCCATGTAGATGAAACAAAACTAATTTCAAGGATTAGAGACCAACTGCGGATACAAGCATCCATACAAAACAGTTTTGAAATAAAACGACTACTGTCACATTTATTCGCTTTTTTTTTCATTTTTCTCGTAATCACAAAATATGAGTTAGGCAAAAAATATTCTGAGGCATGTGAGTGCATAAAAAGGGCTAACATTAGCGCGGACGCATTGTGTCTGAATTCTTTATGTATGAAATGTAATGACACGTCCTCTGTTTATCTTATTGATGTATCCTATTTATTTAGAGGATGTATTATGTCGTATACATCAAGGACCGGTCAATACCTGCACATCATCTGTGATCTGAAAACACCAGGGCACGCTGCCCTTAGCGCTCGTTGGCGCAAACACACATGCAAACATCTTTTAAAAATAACAAAAATGTCGAAGATCATGCGTACCTGAATGTTCAGGAGCCCAACGGATATGGCACGTAACGGAAAGCATAACTTGACGCTTTCAGATATAGTGCTTTAACGACATTTTTATCAAGTGAAAATCCTTGAGAATTTTGACATGGGTTAGAATGAGCCATTCTTAGGTCTGTAAGTTTTGTTGGCATGTCGAGTGTCTTATTTATAGAGTTTGTGGTGTTATTTTGGCCCTGTGTTTGCACAACAATGTTGTTTTTGTCTGTCTTGTACGTCAGCGAACTGAGCCCTTCTTGTGTTTTTTGACTGACTGACTGATTAGGCCTTAATTTAATGCCCCCTACGGCAAGACGGTCTTATTCAAACAACCCCTTCTTTCTTAATATTGTTATTTGTTCTTTCCGGAACCTCTTCCTAGTGAAAATGAATCCACTTTGACGAAAGAGGGAAACTTAAATATGAAATGGACCATGGGTCCATCAATACAGATTGTTTAAGATCACTTTGACGACCAGCCTTTTGGGGCACGAAAATAAAGATCAAATAGTATATAATAACTATATAACAATATAGTATAATATCAAAACTAATGCCTGTGCCAAGATTTTTGCATTGTATATAGATGGCACGTCTCTTTTATTTGACTTGATGACATTCTTAAGTGCTCCACAGTGATGCAAGGTCTGTCACGAAATGAAAGATAAACTTTATCTACTGACCAAGAAGCCTGGTGCCACTAATAAGAAGGATTTAATAAAATTTCAAATACCAAATATGTTTTATGTCAAAGTGTAATGAACGTATACTGATAATTTGCAACGAAAGCTCATAAGGAATTCGATCTGAAGCCGTGTGGGCAAATGGCAAATGATAGGTTTTGTTTTGCTTTTTAAAGAGTATTTGGCGGTATCCATGGTCCACTCGAAAATGCTGCCCAATTCGAAGACTTCCATAGAAACCCAGAGCCAAGAAAGTTTCAATTAAAGTGATACGATGAACTGCGAAAGCATGTAGTGGGGAAGTGGCGGATGGAGGGGGGTCAATTGTGCAGGTTTGATAAATTACCCGCGGTGCCAAACTTACAAGCAAACTGCTTTGGTTTGGAAGGGAAATTATTTCAAATTTTCCAAAATGGAGAAGATGGTTATCGCTGACGCCAAAGGCATTTATAACGAGCCTGCTCAGTTGCAGCTGTGGTTTCAAACACGCCGACTTCCCTTTGTAGCCCCTTTTCTATCACACTGTTCAATAACAGACCACCCAATTTTGGGCTCAGCGCATGTCATAACGCGTGCTTTCATCTTCCCCTGAATGCGTCACCCAGTGCAGCAGGAAATGTCAGTGTGGTGGGTGATTGCCGTTGGTTCTGTGCTCGACTCCGGTATCCAGCACTAAAGTCCTCGATACACTCAGAAGATGAAATACTTGAGAATATGAAGAGCCGCTCGGTGTCCATTCTGTGGAAGACATACGAGTACCAAGGTACAAGCATGAACTCCAATGTCAGTATAAAAAGTCCCTTAACGTAAACGCCAGTGCATGTTGCTTTCAGTAAGCTGCGCAAAAACGAAATCACTGTACTTCTTCGATACACCGTCGGATCGCTTTTCTTCAGCAGTTCAGCATTCATATCTGAATCTGGTTGTTCCACGAACATATTTTAAAAGCTTAACTCAATTTTTTTTAAACACATTAGGAGGAGTTTGGTGAAAGCCTACATAACGTCATACTCATTCCACATTCGCCTAAATATTTTTTTTAAAGTTTTGAATTGTTTCTACCACATCTTTTTAACTATTAACAAGAAAGTAAGTTTTTTCTTTTTTTAATTTTCATGTCGTATTTTTCATTTTCAAAACTAACCCACATCCACATCTACTTCATTATTTTGCATTGGGCAATGAGTTCAAAGGGCTAGATTTCTCAGAATCTCACAAAGTGACTTAAGCAAACGTGGAATGAGCATGGTGATTTTGGCTACATGTATTGTGTCAGACAACATTTGACCATGTTTAATGCTCTGTCTATTGATAAATTGTCACAGAGTTAATTTATTGAAGGCGCCAGCAAGCTGTGTCATCAAGAGTGAACAAAACATAACAGAACAAAAATAAAGGGACGCTTGGGAACCATGCTTGCAACTTTAATCCCTTGCCGTAAATATTCTGTGGATGAAGTTCTCAGACACACTGGTTCCAACAAGCTTTCGTACAGAATCAGAGAAAATCAGTCTTCCTTTCGGGTATCGACATGGTATGCTTTGCAAGCGCCAAGCGCTGTCACACTGACACTTCGGGCTTTAGACGCCTTGTTTCAGTATCGAATGAATCATTGTATATTGTAATCAAGGCCCGATTCCGCCCGGCAGTGAAGTGCTAATGTAGCTCGCATTCGGCTTGCGTGACGACGGACAATTTATTTCACAGCCTGCCTTCTTTAGTTTTGTTTGTAGTTCATGCGATGCCCGATCTGATAAGGAGCTGGCTCTAGGGAGACGTGCTGCACGCAGAGAGGGAACGCTTGGGTCTTTTTAATGATGTTGATGTTTTGGCCAGTGTAAACAAAACCTGTACGGAATTGTACAGCAAACGCTCACTGCGGGTTTCCAGGCAAACAGTAATTATTTGTAGTTTCAAACTGTTGTCAGTACTAAGGTACAGCAAGGTATTATGTTCCGGTACCTATCTGATTTTCTCTCAGTTCAATCAATTTTAGTATTCTAGCAAAACACTTCCAGAGATATCTGGAACGAGAGGAAATTCACTGGGCAACAGAACACAAAATGTGCCCGGTAAAACGGCAACATCGATGATTTTTTCCTGGGAAAAAAAGTCAGAATATGATCTTTTCGTTGCTCCCAATTTATAAGATAGAGTACCAGTGTTTTCCACAGGTCATATACGTTGGGAAAGACAATGCTTCTCCTCCCCGCTCTCCTTTTTTTTCCACCACTTGTCATAACTTTGAAGGCGGAGGGGAGGAACCAAAGTTTGCAATTTTGTTAGTGGATTTTTAGGTTTTCTCAAGAAATGCAGAATTTGGGGTGTAGGAAAAACAAAAGATGGACGCGTGTTCAGTGTATGTTTAGGAGGGGTTTTGAAATATAAGGAGCGAATCATAATTTTGCCCAATCTGGAGAAGATAGTGAAGTATCTCATGATCCCAAATTCCGGGGAACAGCCTGTAAAATCGAGATGATGAGGTTTTCGAGACTGTGAGGTAAAGTTATTACAGAAATATAGAGCTCAGAAAAAAAATGGCTTTGCAAAGAGACCGCTAGGAATTCGAGAATGTGAAGGTCGAGGTCATCTAGTTCTACTGCAGTTCATTCTAAACGACGATGATTTCAGCACCTCCTCTGCTTCGCTGAAGACGAAAGAGCCAGACCTGATTTTTCGCGACTTCATCAGAATCAGCATTAGGGGCTATTTCTCGCTAGGGTGAACAATTTGAATCTTGGTAAAATTGATCAATACGAACTTTCTACATTCTTGCATAATCTGATTTTTAGTGCAAGAGATGGGAGCGAACTGAAAATTTTATCTGGTCTAGCCTGTCTCGATACCTTACGATGTCACCATCTTTTTTTTTATTTCATCTCATTTACGACAGAGGAGCTTAATGTGGAGGAAAAAAAACCGTTAACAAGTTATTGATTTGCTGTTGCACTCTTTTTATCATTCAGAGAAAATGACATCAGTGATATCCTTCCGAGATATCCCACATTTTTCGGATTTTTACGTTCACTTTTAGAAAAGAAAGAACAAAATCCGAAGTTATGGTAAGTGTAGGGTGTTATCATGACCCTAAACATTGTTAGAAGAAAGACAGTTAACACCTAGTGCAACAGCAAAAAAAAAGAAAAAAGATGGCGAATGACTCTGAAAGGGCTTTCCCTAAAGGTAAAGCACAAAACGAAATATTTTTAATAAAAAAGAAAAAAATGCTACGACATCCACGCCCCTTTGATTCATAAAAATGCTTGGCTGAGAATTTGTCCGAAATAATTTTATGTTGCGGAAAAGCTGTCAAAATTATTGTCGTATTGTATTTCCTCATACTTACGTTTGAAAAAAATGCAGAAACCGAAATCACGATTTTTGGCCATTATATGACAAAAATATCTAAACTCAGTGCTAAAATTATCAGTAAATTTTGTGCCAAGATGTTTATTGGACCTATGACATAAAAAATATCTTGCCGAGCCGCAGTGCTGCTTTCCCTCTGATCAGACTGCATAACTAATTAATACTCCATTATGCATGGTCTGCTTGTCATGAAAGGAGAGAAATCAATCATTATTATGACGGAGGAACTACACACCTCTAGGTAGCACGGCTCTGCAGCCTGCAGACAGGCAAAGAGCTTCGTAACTTCATATTTGGCGGATACGTGTATTAGTCAACTTTTTAGGTGATGGGCGCTGTTTCTGTTCTCAGAGAGAGTAGAACATGTAGGAGTTTCTTTTTCTTTTGGGAACATCTGTTAACCCATGGATATTTGCCAGAATGTTAGTTACATGCATCTTCAAGATCAGTTCTGTTATATAACCAAATCGTCACATCTAAAACATGGTCAAACAAGCAGCGTCTAGCACTGCTCTTGACGTTGTGATTGATTGGGCTTTGTTTTCTAGACTCCTGAAGTCCTTTTTCATCTCTAAAAGAGGTAGAATTTGTCTAATTTATGTTATATGTCCTAAATTTTATAGTTTCCTTCGTTAGAACAGTGGACCGTTTTGTCTTTCATTCACTCAAAAGTGGTGAATAGTAAATGGTTAACAAGTTCGTCTGAGAGAGTATGTCCAAAGAAGTTACGTATTTTTCCCTTGAGAAGAATGCGCAGCCGTGCCACCGTGCTCGTGCCAGAGTTGTTCAAGACGTTAAGCCCCTGCGTCATAATACAGCCACGGAGCCAAAACAGAAGGGACCTAAGCAAAAACTAGACCGAGCCAAAGTTTGGCTGAGTGTGTACGCCTTTAAACGAAATGAATCTGGCCAGACGAGTGTTCTGGGTTGGATCACCTTGGAAATTAAAGAGTTGGGAAGCTCTCTCTCCTCTCGCTCTTTCTCTCTCTTGCTCTTTCTCTCTTTCTCTCTCTCTCTCTCTCCCTCCCTCCCTCTTTCATTGTCGGTCTGACTGTGTCTCTCTCTGTATCTCGTTCCTTGTGTTTCCCTTTCTCCCTCAGTACGTCTGTGTGCAGTGGGCTACACTGTCTGTTGAGCACAATCTGTATCTACAATTTCCTGAATGGCTGACTCGGTAATTAATGAAGAATGTTTGTCGTACAATTCTCATAATTACCAACCATAGCCCTCTGACTGTCGCTGCTGAATCTGTCTGACGAATGCGATAAGTGTTTTGCAATTGTTTTGAGTAATGATGATAATGTGATGAAGACAAAGAATATGGTTTTTATGAGAGAATTACGGCTTAAAGAGAGCTGTAGGAAATTCCTCAGTGAACCTTTGATGCTGTTGCTGACATGAGGAATGTAATGGATGTCGGACGTCTGTTCTCACACGGAGATAGAGGACTATTGAGAATCGAATGCAGGGAGAACGAGATGAAAATGGAAAGCTAAGTTGACAGGCGTTAGAGTCCCGAGCTCTAGAACAAGAGTTCCCATTCATTTGGTGCCGGGGCTTTTGAGTAGCCTTATCACATTACGGCCCATTTAAGGAGCTCACGTCACGGTTCGTAACTAATCCGCTTAACCAAAACTTTTGTTGTATTGGTCCCTGGTCCCTGGTACCTGGTATTTCTTCTACTGTGGGTAGTGAGACGAATGAGATTTGCATAAAGAATGAACACAAGTACATAAGTATATAGTTCACGATAGCTCTTGACGCGCGCGCCGGAACCAGGTACTAATTTCAGGCCTGAATTTGGCTTTGGATACCATAGGCCTGTTCTGTTGGTACATACACAATTACACACCTAAGATTGTTGTAGATTTGGCTAGAACTGATTACACGGTTCAGCGACTTAAACGGTGAGATATAAAAATCGTTTGTTTCTGTTCAAGAGAGAACAGTACCTAGAAATACCAATAATGAGAACGAATAAAGAGGAAAGGAAACGGTGATAACGGTATCATAAAAACAAGGAGCAATAAGTCTGGACGTATTACTTTGAGTAAGAATTAGTGGTTGTTTTGGGTTTTTTTCTTCATTTGTCCGGTGTTCTGGAGTTCTACGGTACACGGAAACGTTCTTTCAGGATCTGCCCATTGAAAGAAAGCCATGAGATGCAGAGGATATTTCCAGCCCCGCTCTTTTTATGACTTGGCATATCGACGTGTTCTGGAGGTCCGGACTGCAGAATAGCTCTCCATAGTGAATGAGTCCCTTGTCTCGGCCCTTTGCAAGGGGGTTTATGGACGCCACTGGAATTCGATGGAGATTTCTTTACCTCGGCTGGTTTATGGCTTAACCGTGAAGAGCGCTTAGTAACGGTTAATGAAATGTGACTGTGATTAGATGTGAGAGGGTTGGTTTTTTTTATAATTTTTGCCTTTTATTATGCTCCTTCACTTGTGATACTTTGTTCTCATATTTAACACACTGCTGTGGTTTACGTCTAGGTGATGTTTTATGGCAACAAGAGTAACATTTCTGAGGAGCCACGGTTCGGGCTTTTCATGATGGTTTTGTCTGTTCAGTTACTTATGTGGTGTTAGGCAAAGTCAGTGTACTATATCTATGGAATACCGCATCAGTTTTTTTCTGAGAGAATTATGGTACAATAGCAAGAGTTTAGACTCGAGGCTTCCTTTGTCACTGAAGAGATCAGCAGAGCACATTACTTCTTTCCTTTCCGTTACACGCCTCTCCGTGCTGTGTTTACTGTTCAGAACTCAGAAGAAATTTATGAATCCACGATACTCATGGCGACAGAATGCAACAAGGACCGTCTGATCGTGGAGGTGTGAGTAAGGAAGGAGTGGGTGGACGGGGGATGGGGAGGTGGCTAAAGAGGCAGACAAGAAAGTTATGAGCGAGTGTTCTGAATATTTGATTCACGCCTCCAGGTTGGCCTTTATCCTATTCCAAATCAGGCCAAAAGCCACATGAGTGTTTGACAGCACTGAGCACCCTAGGAAACGTGAATGTTTAGATCTAATGGCTTCTTTTCGCCAAATAAAGGTCAGTAAGACCGAATGCAGAATAAATGGAGACATAGCAAAATAGAAGATAGATTTGGGTCAACAGAAGATGGGAAGGGCCAATTTTGTCATGTTTATGAGATTGAAGACTGGAATGTATCACCGGGCGCCATGGGAACCATTTGAAGTGAACGTGATATCAAAGATGGAGAGAACTGTATTATTCAGCAGTGTTTGTTGATAGCATGGGAGATCACAGAATTGCACGTTCTTGGGTTGAGCTGTCCAGTCCTTTGTGTTTAGGTGCACAGGAACTGACAATGACGGCGAGCAAACTTTGAATCTATATACAGCTGGAAGCTGCTATACTTTTAGTGAAATGACTTCCTTTTTTTTTTTTTGATTTCGTAGCCCCAGCTAGAACATACTGTAAGCACCGGCGATGACAATAAGCAAGCGAAATTTGCTCGCGTGTGCTTTTCGACGTGGCATCAATTTATAAGATTGCGTTATTGATCGACGAGTTGAAACAACGCCCAGTGGTACAAATAGGTTGCCTTCACGGCTCGGGCGGCGTAACTTTCAAAAGTGGAAAAAAAAAAGTGGATGGAAGCCTCCAGCTAGTCAGATCTTTTTCTTTTTATTTTTTGGACCCGGAAGAAGGGGGTAGGGTAGGGGGAAGACGAGATAAAGGATGGAGAGAAAGGGACAAGAATGAAGGATGCGGAAACCATACCATAGGTATAGCTACTACCAGCGCCATTTTTGAGTATTGAAAATGTAATATGCATAATATTAAACGAGGGAGTGAAAAGGGAAGGTATGAACTCACTCTTGCAGAAGAGCCGCCCATGCCTCGTAGGCTGACCCGACGTGAATGCAGAACATTACCTAATAGAACTCCTAGACTGGCCTAATGGACTGAAGTGGTCGAGCAAACGGGGCATTAGCTGGATGTTGAGATAAAGAACATAGCTACGAAGCATATCTGTCTGGATTTTCCTCCTTGCCCCATGAAGTCTGTGCCTGTGGTATTCTTCATCTCCTTGGCTCTTCCATATCACTTTGGGTATGACCCGAGGCATTTCATCAATCTCGTCCATAATTCATGGCATTTAGATGGATGTGTACGATGACAGTATGGCAAAACAGGGAATTGAGGACGAAGTTTTAATGCATGCATTCAGATAATGCAGGGATTATGAGTGCATGGTTAATTTGTTGTGGTGTAGGTTAATTTTGTATCTAGGTGTGTTGGCACATCTTATAAGCAGCGGTATTGGATATGATCATGACCATACATCACAAACACGCCTAGCTCACTATTGATAGAGTTTCAAAGGCTGTTAGTGTCAAGTAGCGCGGTAGTCTTCATCTTCATATTATTTAGTGACATTTATTTGAAGTTGGGAGTTCCACTGGATTAATGTTTCTGCATCTATTTTATGCTGTAAAGGTATACGTTTAAATTGCTCACAACTTTCTCTCTACTCTTCAGTGAGCGAGCAAATTGTGAAATGTTTGTGTTTTATTTACTTTGACTCTCGGGGATGATGCTTTTGATCCGGCAATCGATTAAAGCCTTAAGACCGGCGCTTTGAGTGACAATTTTCCTTTTTACCATGTCATGTTGGCGCTTAGTTGTATGTATGAACAGAATGGTGGCTAGAGGGGCAGGACTGCTTGGCTCTCTGTGTCTTCTTCTTCAAGTATCATGCCGAATGATGTATATGAGCAGGGACTTTTAATTCTATAGCGGTCTTCATTTGTTCACCCAAACATTTCCCCCAGAGCTTTATGCCCACAGGGTGAAGTCTATGAAATAATTCTTGTACTGGCGTGACTTTCGCTCCAGTGACACATTGCTGAAAGGTGTATCTATGAGGCTTTGAAAGAGCACCTTGTACGCTATGGGTTTGAGTTCTGTAGTTCCATCCCAGTAACAGAGCGACGCATGAGAAAATAACCTTGTTCCGTCTTCTTCAAGGACCATACCGACTATAGCAGGAACCACGTCCGTCCATCCACTTGTATCTGTCAGTTGTTCACTTCAATAGTTCTTCAATGCTCTGTGCATTCAGCTAGTTTGCAAGTCCATGCAGAATTTCCTGTCTTTGTTCCCTCTACTTCTTTGAACCTTTCGTTCCTATTTACATGTCCTGTGAACTTTGGTTGTGTTATCATCATTTTCGTTTATAAATTTCTTTCAAGATTCGCTTTCTTGCACGCTTTTGTACCTTAACTTTTCTATCTATTCATATTTTAAGTTTTCATTGTAAGCGTTGCCTATAATACCAAATAGCAAAACTGGTGAGTAGTCAAAGTTCAGAAGTGAACTACGAACAGCACCTTCGATATCAACATATTGCTACACACAACCCAACGTCATATTCCAACCAACTGTAAGGTCTGCAGACCTGCATAGTGTATCGATCACCAAACCTTGTTCACTTCTACTTTCCGAAATGGGGTTTCCATACATCCAATCTAAAGCCTAATGGACACATCATCATCTTTTTCTTCTTCCATCTCCTCTCTTTCTACATCTTCCAATACTCCTTCCGTGACACATATTGCTGCAAGGGGGGACATCGGCGTGTCGCCGAACTTGGACACATGTAAGAAAGTGGATTTTCCTGATGAAGGCATGAGAACTGTTTAGTGTGAAAACACGCTATCTTTACTAACAGTATTTCCTTTTCGAGATCCTCTTTGAAAGTGAGAAGTCCACGTTTAGCGTACTGGTTTGGAGCCGAGCGGTCCTCCCCAGCGCTGCTGTGTGAATGCGTCCTATCCAAAAAGAGGTTCATTACTGATCGATATCGGTGATTGATCGTCTGTGAAGACAAATTGGGTGCTGATCGGAGACTTTTTTTTTTCCTCCCGCACTATCTTCATTTTACAGAAACAGTATGGAAATAGTAGCCGTGTTGTTTTCGTTGTTGATGTAGAAGAGTACCGCTGAGGAAATCGCTGTGGTTTTAAGTTTCTTTTTTGAACAAAGAAATCATGCTTTGCTGGACTCAAGTCATTGGAGGAAACATTTTTAATAAATGTTGTGTATTTCCAGTCGAAGACTCATGAGTGCAACAGATGCGTGAAACAGTGTAACTTTTTATATCTTATGGTAATAGATATTCACAATTTTTATGATAAACCTCATACCCCTACAGCTGCTCTTAGAATTTACATAAAGTAATTAGAACTAGCTTAGTGAGAGAAAAACGTGTAGTAACGTAAAATTCTGTTGTGCACAGCTGAGACATTTGTTTAGACCGTTTTATATCATACTGATTGTGTTTACTGAAATCCTAGACTTGGTGTAATGTCAGCAAGTGTCGAACTTGTGGCAATTAGAACTTTGTCGATTTTTTTTTTATGCAGGTGACTCTCTACAGCTTTAGGGATCATTGTTTTGGATGTTGTAACTATGTTCAACCTCTAGACCTGCAAAGTGAAAAGGCTTGTCCGTGTCATCATATATCTCGTGACACTGCCTTTTACAAACGGAAAACTGGAGTTGTGTTTTCGCTGATGGAGTGATATAGTTCGCGGCTCTTCAAGGGATGGTTGGTATTTTAGAATTACCTTGGTGCCTCTTTGCAACACTTGTCTAGGTAGAGTGGTGGCTCAAGTGGGAAGAATTGAAACGATGCTATTCTAACACACATTGGATTTTACGTTCGCATGGATTTATTTTATACACATTGGATTTTACGTTCGCATGGATTTATTTATATTTTGTTTCGACTGCAGTTGCCTTTGGAATACTGGAATAATTCAGACGGAAACGTCACTTCTTTGAGAGTAAACAAATGCTCCTCTATGACTTACTGTTTATGTGATTTACGGTATACTTCTATAACTACCTCCTCAGCCATTTTCATCTACTGATCATCTGCAGTTTATGCAGTTAGAATTACATTTGTCATTAGCAGGTATTTAGAAACACTAGAACAACGATCTCGCTGCCTGATCACTTCACCAGTTAATTGTATAGTAGGTACTTTATCATTACTTGCTGTACCTTACAGAATTGTTGCAGCCTTAATGAGAATTTTCATCGAAGATCTTCAAATTATTGCATAGCAAATCACTACAGTGTCAGATACAAGGAACGGTCCATTATCAGTGCCTGAATAATTTTTGTTAATTATCTTGAGATAGGTGTTCTGTTAATGTTCAGTTGCGCTGCCTACAGATACCTGTATTGCAAAATCATAACTGTTACTCTCCAGGAACATTCAAATATCAACACCACCTCCCTCTATTATCTTTACTGATTACCGTGAGGTTCTTTCTGTGTTAAATTTCAGCGGAAATTCTCAGAGGTGTTACATAAGAAATCACTACATTTGTTAAGGAAACACTTTCAAGCGCGATTGGCTACCATTTGCTTGCAGGCTCACAGCTGAAGTCCACTTGCAGTGCTGGATTTATGTATTGTCATTCTCAACAATCGTTCAGAGATATGCAAGCACGATACGTAGACCACGAAAGCTGAATGACGGGATTTTATTGCAAACAAAAAAAGTTAACAAAAGCCCTCAGAGACACGGTCTAAGACCCCAAGAAACATAATCGCCAGTGATAGTCACCATATCACAAACGTTACAAGAGGGAAAACAAAAAAAAGATTGTGAACACCACCCCGTGAAGTGGCATTTCTTGCATGTATAAATTTTAATTAAGGCCTTTAGAAATAAATCTGCAGTCTAAGACTCCAAGAAACAAAACCAAGAGTGCTAGTCACCATATCACAAGCGTTACAAAAGACAAAAAGAGTGTGAACATCATCCTATGAGGTGGCATTAACTGCAGGAATGAATCTTAATTAAGGCCCTTAGAAATTGATCTACTTTCTAAGACTCCAAGAAACAAGCACAACAGTGTTAGGTCACCACGTCATACACGTTGCAAAAGACAAAAAGAGTGTGAACATCAACCTATGAGGTGGCATCTATGTCGTGCATGCTGACTGTCTTCCGCCACTGCATGGCCCGCTGCAGGGATACACGACGGCAGCCCGTCAGCCTCCACGACTTCGATGATGAGGAGGATGCCGACCAAGATCATGAGAATCACGAAGAGGAGCTCATGTTTGGCTCTTTCGACGAGCTGCAGATGTCCAGGATGCTGAAACCAGCTCGCAGCCAGCAGGGGGTAAATCTGATCCACGACCGACCACACGTGAAGGATCTAGGAGGATCAGGAGGAAGATTCTCTTTCTCAAGGAGGTAAATAAATAGTTTTGTAATATCATACAAGGGGAAAGAATCAACACCCGGTTATGTTTCTTGCATGGTTTCAGCAACGTGGGGAAAGGGTGAAAGGTTATTAATATAAATGTCTGCCCATTATTATGTCTTGGGTTGAAAGACAGCAGGGATAAACATGGCAGGCGTTAATTTTCACCTTTACATTGTTCTCACTCGAATAGTTTTATCATGCTTGAATTTTAGCTATATAAACGTGGATAACAGTGAACGTTTCTCCTTCTTCTTCTTTTTCTTTTTCTTCTTACTCTTCTTCGTTATCATCATCTTCTTTTTCTTTTCCCATCTTCCTATTTTTCTTCCTATTCCTTTTCATTTCCATATGTTTGAAGATCTAAGGTGTTGATGAAATCTATGTTGCAGTCTATATCACCTACAGTATTTATTAGCTAGTGTTGTTGAATGCAACATAAAATTATATCCCTTGTATTTTCAGGTATGCTATACCTGATCTGACCATGTGTCCTCAGATTATGAATCGTCCGATTTGTGTTTATGTTTGTCTCTTCCTCTCTTCCTATCGGTACGATAGCTGTCTGGAGTTTCTAGGAGAAAAGATAGCATTGTGTGATATTTTGTAAATGGAATACGAGTTTTACTGATATAAATATGGTATAAAGCGGGAAAGAAAGATTGAAATATAGATACGTGACATAATTTTTTCCGCAAGATTCCTGCCTGTAATAACGAAAGAAAGAATTGCTGTAATTCTGCCGAATTTCCACCCAGTGCTCTGCAGGCTTGGCATAGTCGTATTCGCGTGGTATCACTCACAATCAAAGTGTCGTAGGTTTCAAATTCACAGTAAACAAGTACGTTGCAATCATTGGCCTATTTGGCAACCTGCATATATTGTATGGCTATATGTTTACCCTACAGGCGAGAAACACCGTCTCTTATTGTTTCTCCCGTGACTGTCACTGTCACAGACTATTCCAACGAGCTGAGAATAGTATGCAGATAAAGTCCTTTGAGGGGATAATATTGGCTAAGTCAGTGTTTGATATGACCTATTATATTCCTTTCCCTATATATTCCTTATCATGCCTCCTTCACGATCCCTAGGTTCGTCATATCACGGATATTCCCTCAATATCCTATCATATGACATACATCTGCATTTCCCCTGGGGATCATCTCCTCCGGGAAAAAAAAGCTCATGATGTTCTGCCAGNGGGGGGGGGGGGGGGGGGGGGGGGGGGGGGGGAGGGGTGATGTCTGACAATGGTTTATGATAACAACATTTTCGTTGGAATAGAATTGAAATGAAGAATTTATAATATGGAAGTGTCAGATGGCAAGAAAACATTCACAACGTTACATGTAGGTATAGGTCAGACATATCGTCCATCAGTCTCTTGCCAGACCTTCAAAACAACAAACTGCAAGGCTTTGCGTTTTCGGGTATCACCAGAAAAAAGAAAAAAAAAGGTCTCAATGCAACTTTCCTAGATGCTAAATCCTGTCAGATATTATTTACTTTACGGTACCTGCCCTTTAACCCTTGTATATCTATAGATACTGCTTTTCAGTTATCTATACAGTATTTCAAAAGCAGTGACCTCTACATAATATTCCCAACGTTTCTAGAAGCCGTGCATACGAAATCATGGTTGATTAATATTAGATACCATTTTTATAGTGGACATCCATCACTTTGGCTGGTGAACGAAAGTTACGTCTGGAGAAAGGAATATTTTGTACATAATGACTTTTGCATGCATATATCATGCATACAGCCACACGCAGCATACACACCCTCACAAATGATTAATACAACACGCTATTATTTCATAACAGGAATCCAGACGTCTTGGCCAGTGAAAGAAATTCATGTCTGGAGAAAGCATTGTTTTCTACATGATTATCATTGCCTGCATTTATATATATGTGTATACAACCACATACACTGCTCACACATATCGTCATAAATACGTACGCATCACAGACGCATATGGATGCGGAGCATAGATTGCAGATAATAAAATGAAAATTACTATTTCGGTCTCTTGTGACGCCCTGTCTGTCTGTGTCTCAACGAGCAAAATGGAAACATTTTCTGAAGACGGCATCAGATCATTAACAGTTCACGATCATAACACTGATATTCATAATGTCGATGATGACGATGGCGATGATGTTGATGATGATGACGATAATATTTTAGATCTAAATAATTAGCATTCTTTATATCTCATCATTGTTTTAAGTTTATTTTAAACAAGATTAACTCCCCATTTTACAAATGGGCAAGCAGGCAACGCACCAGCGGCGAAAGAATACCTAGCGCACGGAAATAGACGAATGCATTAGACTCCGTGAAAAAGTTGGCCGATTGGCGAATCGGGCGGATTGAAAAAGATCTATCGGAGATTGTATTTCATTGCTATACACATTCTTTTTTAAAAGGTAAAAGAAATAAAGAGGACTGATGTGTATAGTTACCTTTTGTGTATTTTTCTACAAATTTAGGTGAAAACCGCATGTTTTTACGTTACGTAGTTCCCAAGAAATCTGTGACATAAATTTGGCTAAAGCGTTTTATTTATATAGATATGAAAGTAACCTTCCAATTTCTGGTATGGATAGAACCTTGTATTTTATTACTTTGTGTCCCAAAAAAATGCATGATGACAATGATAATGATGACGATAATGATGTGGCCGATAATTCTGGTCACAGAGGCGGCGTTGCGATGCTGATGTTGCTAAATATTTTTTTTGTTAAATTTTTACCACCGCAATCATCAGCCCACGTTTGCACTCATTAATAACAATGTCTTTAAAATGAGGCTTCAAAGAAAGTCATTACATGTTAAAATAAGAAGCCAGATGAGGGAATGTTGTCATTAAATTTTGCTTTGCTAGATTAGCTCTATATTGTTGTGAGATGTACTCGTGT
>JAWQUT010000060.1:539167-566828 GCA_033807755.1 Ellobium chinense
GGGAGGGGGGACGGGGATGATGGGGCGCCAGTTTATTTTTGAATCCCAGTGGCAACATTAAAGAGTCTAGGCGTGTCTTTATCGATGTTCCTGGGTCCTAAAGTTGCGCTTATCAACCGGCCAAACAAATTGGCTTCCCGGGATGCTTTTATTTGTTATGCTCTCGTGCGCGATTCTTCAAGGAGAGAGAGACAACAGTGAGCAGTAGTAAAAAGGAGGACCAGACAAACAGACACACACACACACACACACACACACACACACACACACACACACGAAAACACAGATAAAGAGATATTAATTAACGGCGGGTGTTTTACTATTTTGTTTTAATTTTATCTCAAGGCTGTTCATGGGCGTGAGTAATCAAGATGCTGTGAGAGTTTTCTCAGCGTGAGCACTCGACATAGTTCTTGACTTTCGGTTCAGAAAGACGTTAAGAAAGAAAGGCATTAAGAAAGTCTATCAAGAGTTTCGAGGTAACTAATAATATATTATTAAGCACTGTACAAGAGAAGAAAAACAAACAAGAAAGGGGGTTTATACAGTACATCTTGGTAAAAAAGATCATGAAAGAGGTCTTTTCATACGAAGGGTAAATCTGTAGATATTGATTGGTACCAGCTAGTTGTGCAGTGTAATGCTGACCGATATGT
Organism: Ellobium chinense; assembly: GCA_033807755.1. Classification (NCBI taxonomy): domain Eukaryota; kingdom Metazoa; phylum Mollusca; class Gastropoda; order Ellobiida; family Ellobiidae; genus Ellobium; species Ellobium chinense. The sequence goes on from JAWQUT010000060.1 coordinate 539,824, forward strand.
AACAGATTGCAAACCCAGCGCCCAGCGATGCCTTAGTGGGAGAATGCATCGCCAGCCAGTCAAACTTGCTGTGGCTCCCAAAGGGAGTTATGAATTGTTAACGGATCATATTATTTTGGCACTTGCCGATAGCTTTTTTGCAAAATCTTTGTCCGATTCAGCTTTTATCTCTTCTTCTTCTTCTTCTTTTTCTTCTTCTTCTTCTCCTCCTCCTTCTCATTCTCTTCCTTCTTCTTCATCATCTTCTTCTTCTTTCTTTTCCTTTTTGTTTTTCGTCCTCTTCTTCTTCGTCACTTTACTCTTCTATATTCCTGAAGCCGTAACCTCTGGGATTAAATGCCTGCAAACGTAAACAAAGCATTTTCTGTGTTACGATCTTTGTGAAAGATTATTAAAGTGGTTAGTTTAATATGTGAATCCATTCTTGGTGCCTGTTGGCAACAGGAAACTTCCATCAAATCCGTGGCAGAAGAACACGGAATACACTGAACGGACAAAAACATTGATATTATTTTTCAATAGCAGGATATTTGTTTTCTTGTACCGCTCCAATATAAATACTCTGAAATGAAAAGGAAAATTCTCTTTTAGCTTAAAGATTCAAGCAAGTGATCTTCAGATCCATTAGAGAGCATATCTCGCAGCAGGGACGATAAACCTCCTTTCTTCTGCCGATCATTTTGTATTTTCATCATTACCGCCCTTGCATCAAGAGAGACAGAGAGTGAGAGAGAGACTCGCTCAAACTTGTTCTCCGTCTTTGTCGCATATTGTCATCAGGTGCATGAAACAATGTTATGCTGGCCTCTGAAAAAAAAAAAGCCGCCATCAATTTCTCTTGACACGACAAAGCACGCAGAAGTGATTGTAGCTAACAAATGACATGAAATTAAATGCAGCTCACATCATAAAATGATTTGGACGGGGGGGATCGAATGCGAACCGGATGGAACGATCGATCTGTGATTATTCCATATTCTTTTCTCGTGTAGCTTTTCATCATTTTCATTGTTGTCAATGAATAGGGTGGTCGAATGAGTCTTTAGCTGAACATGGCGTTCTTTTGTCCATTTAATGTCAAGTAGTCTAGTTCCTCAACAATGATGTCGTCTTTACTCTCAGCGTTGGGCAGGATCCGAAGGTCAGCAGTGTGCACAAAGCTCACCGTGGGAAACACATTGTGAATTACTCTATGGACGAACAGGATGGGCTTGATTTTTTCAGGGGTTGTCATTAGGGATATTGAAGTTCAATATTCTTTTCAGTTCTCAATTTCAATTTTATTCGCTCGAACCCAGGTTACATAGTAACACATAGGTGGCCAAACATTGATAACGCATGATAATGCATAGACAAAACAATTTAACTGCTTATATACTCATAGACAAAACAACATACTTGCATTGTGTTCATATTTTGTACATTCATGCCTATTTGTGATACCACAGAGAAACAATTCATATGGCAAAATGTAATGTTACTGTTTGCTTGTGCGACAATCGCCTTAGACTCGTGTCATAAGAGGGGTATAAAGATGGGAGCCAACATTGTCAGTTAGTTGAAAAATTTAATTTTAAACAAAATCACGTCGCTTAGATTGCTATCCTAGATAATGGCAAAGGATAACGAACAAAAATAGTAAAGATAATAAGAACAAAGCAGAAATCAGATGCTTTAGACAAACATGCTGATATTCAGGGCAAAATCTGACATATCAAACTCAAATGACCCAAATTTTGGTGTGCAACCAAAATTCTCATTCTTTGGTTTTAAACTTCTACTGCAACAAAGGTTTTGAAGCAATTACTATAGATTTAAATTCTGTACAATAAAAAAACATGATGCAAGAGTTTTACATAATAGATCTTTATGAGAAATTCTAAAATGATTATGGAACTTACATTATCTTAAAATGTGTAGATCTGTAGCTACTAACTGGTACCATCTGATAGATTAGCGTCACGAACGACAGATATCAAAAAATTTAAAAGAGACAAAAGACATTTAGGACCTCTGCTTTACCGGTTTTCATACAATCTGGGCCCTAATGCCACGCCACGGACTTGCCAAGAATAATTATCTGAAATCTTCAAGCACAGCTTTTACAAAATTACATGCAATAAATTCCACAACACAATAGTGCAAATGTAATCGCTGGGATCACACATGAAGCAAAAACAACTTTTACATACTCTTAACATGTTTGAGCATTTGAATAGATCTTATTAAATGTAAATTCAAATTATTCTGTGTTAAGTAAATTCACGTAGAAACAAATCTAAAAAAAAATAAAACTGCTTTTTGTAGGTTTTAACACTTGGTTATCTCATGTTTGCGCTAACTGCCAGTCAATTAGTGTCACACTTCCTTAAAATACTCAGGATTTGGCTCACGAAACACATTAAGTGTATTATTTCTCTTTTTAAATCCATAACAGCACCCAAGGACAAGATCATGTTGCCGTACAAGGTCGCATTCCAAGAATTTCGTCCAGTGCAGATAGTGGAAACTTTGTGATAGTGATAACATTTAAAGTCGATTCTGAAGACATTTATATAAACAATGTGTGCGGCATTTTACACTGTGTGTGTGTGTGTGTGTGTGTGTGTGTGTGTGTGTGTGTGTGTGTGTGTGGCAAGTAAGTAATTTCATAAGAATAAATCATTGTACTTCCTCTTCATCGTATTCTCTGTTCGATTTGTTCTTTCTTTTGAGAGAAGACGACCGTCTGTGTGGATAATATTAAGAACGGCTGGTGGGGCTGCATCCGCAGGCCAGTGATCGAAATAAGCTCGCTGAAATAATATGAGATCTCCAGAGTTAAGAGAGAAAGAAAGAAAGAAAGGAAGAAAAGAAAGAAAGAAAGAAAGAAAGAAAGAAAGAAATAGAAAGAAAGATAGAACGAAAGAAAGAAGGAAAGAAGAAACAAACAAACAAAGAAACAAAGAAAGAAACAAAGAAAGAAAGAGACAGAGAAACAAACAAATAAATGAGAGAGACTGTTATCTATCGAGGATGAAGAAGGGATGCTTTAAGCTGGGCACTAGTGGCCAACCACAGATAAAAAAATGTGGTAATATACAATAAGCTTAGGAAGCCACTTGCAGCTTGTAACAGAGCACATTTGTTAACACGTATGTATATTACAAATCTGATCTTGATGCACGGTGCTGATAACACCTTGGACGGGTTTGGTTGTCTTTTAAACTTTAGGACAATCAGAACCTACAGACACGAGGTAATTTCTAGGATGTTTTAAGACTTTCTATCCAAGGGGAGACTGTCGACAGCCAGGGGCAGCCAACTGGTGCAGACTCCAATTGAAGTTAGCAAATTATGTCCCCATGATTGGTCAAGGGGACATAACTGCTGTAAGGCATGGCGACTTTGGGGATTTGTCACTTTTAATGAGCCGGAATGAACTCCCTGCCTCGTGCATTCTGTCGATCACATGGGCGAGTTTGTGTCTTCCTCTTTCCATCTATGAGGGCAGTCACAAATAATCACGGTCTTGATGGATAATATACAGCTGTATACAGTATCTCTCTGTCCATCTATCCATTCTTTCATCTGTCTATCTGCCCAATTACGTCAACTCTCTTTTCTCCAGTCTTCCACCATCGTCATTTCACGAGTTTATCTATCTATCTATCTATCTATCTATCTATCTATCTATCTATCTATCTATCTGTCTGTCTGTCTGTCTGTCTGTCTGTCTGTCTGTCTGTCTGTCTGTCTGTCCAGATTAGGTTTGTGACACCTATTAGAAGGGCAAATCACTGATTGTGTACAACCCAATTAATCCGCTAATATATAAAATCCCCCTTTTTGGGGGCCCTGGCAGCCAGTGTTAGGGTGTAGAAATGTGTAAAATGACCTGTGATCTAAATATAGCATCCAATTCTAAAGTTCCAGGTGCAATTTGAGCCTTCTAGATAAAAAAATAAAATGTGTCGGCCTATGTATTCGCACGCGGTCAAAACCAGCCAAATGAAAAATTGGGGACCAAATCAGAATTTGAGGTGATTTTTTTTCAAAAGACATTTGTGAAAAATTTTGGGCGTTGACCCCCCCTTTTTCTTCTCGTTAAAAGATCGGGCAAAAGAAGTACTTTAACCTCCATGGAAGAAATGTCCCCAAATCACAGTGGTATATTTAGAATAACACAAAATGTTAATAGGGCCAAAAGAAGAAAAAAACAATAGGTGTCAAAGAACTTAACTCTCTCTTTCTCTCTGCCTCCACCTCTCTTATTCTCCCTACAGCTGATCCGCTTAAGTACTAAATTGCATCCTTGCCACGACACACCTGGTCCTAGGCTTTGAACGAAAAATTTATAATTAATAAAACATTCAACGCCTCATTGAACCCAATCCTCTTAGAACTATTAAAATAATCAGCTTGAGATAAGAAATTCTTTTGAAACTTCAGTCCCGCAGAGCCCTTGACGAAGACAGAGAGGCAAATCTATGTTTATCAAACCCTTCAGAAACTAGTCTAAATACTATATATTATTAAGAAATATGTTGCAGCAGATTAGTTTGAACAGTTTCCTATCAATTAAGATGCTGTGATGCATTAGGTAATGCTTTTGATGGTTGTTTTTTTGTTGTTGTTTTGAAAAGAATATCAGGTCATTGCAATGCTTCCTCTGGGCCAAATATTTGCGAAAAAGATCAACCACCGCCTATAATGCGCATGCTTAATCCGACCTATGCTAACAATTCTGAAAAATAGGTAAATTCATTTTAAGTTTTTAATTTTGTCGCATAAAAGGAAATAATATCTATACATCGAATGAGTATTTTGTAAGCTAATATATTTGACAGTCATGAACATGTGGTTTGGGGTGTTATTTAGTGCCGGGCCGATACTGCCTGTTGCAGTTCGATGTGGTTCGATTTCGAGTACTGACGTGGGCAGGTTTGGGCATGGTCTACAATATCGATTAAAACCCAGCTCTGTCTATGACGTCACATGGACTTCCGAATATATATTACGATGCTGCAAGTACAAAACGCCTGACGGCTCCGAAAAATGTTTTACTTAATCTACTTGAACATGAAGTTTTCAATGGATTCAGATTTGCCTTGCAGTTCTGTTCTGAGTGATAGCCAGAACAACTGTAACAATAATAATAAAAACTGACCCAGTTTTGGTAAACGATTTCATTTTTATTCTGTGTTCTTTACGTCTATGCTTCTCTCTTTTTCAGTTTTTGTCGTTTAGAAAAGAAAATTCTCTCATACGATCTTTCCTTCTTGATTTCTTTCTTTCTTTCTTTCTTTCTTTCTTTCTTTCTTTCTTTCTTTCTTTCTTTCTTTCTTCTTCTCCGTCACCAATTATTTCTTTTCTGTTCGTGCTTTCTTTCTTTCTTTCTTTCTTTCTTTCTTTCTTTCTTCTTCTCCGTCACCAATTATTTCTTTTCTGTTCGTGCTTTCTTTCTTTCTTTCTTTCTTTCTTTCTTTCTTTCTTCTTCTCCGTCACCAATTATTTCTTTTCTGTTCGTGCTTTCTTTCTTTCTTTCTTTCTTTCTTTCTTTCTTTCTTCTTCTCCGTCACCAATTATTTCTTTTCTGTTCGTGCTTTACCACCATCTCCATTTTGGATCTAAAGTTCTGGAGGACAGGGCGGCGTCGAGTTTGTCAGGGGAATTCAATGGGTATGAGGAACTCTGGGAGAAGACAAAGTCAAGAAGGACCGGAAGCTCGCTGTGAAAGAAGAGGAAATGAATTAGACCATAGGGGCAGCCAACTCTTGCTCTGCTCGACCGAGCAGTTCCACAGGAAGTGACACATAATGGCGCATTTTTAGTTAGGTAACACGGGAGGGTGATATGAGTGTGGGTGATCTATTTTAAGGTACAACACACCAACCTTGGAGCTGGTGGCGAGTGTGCTGTCCGCAGTAACCTTGTGTCACGCACAGATTAAAAATAGCAGTCATGACGTCACCTCTGCTTGTTATGCAGTATACATTAGTTTGTTAACTAATGAACTCTAACAACTTGGTAATTCAGTGATTAGAACATTGATGTTAAAATTGGGGAGGGGTTGTCTTTCAGTTTAGTTCTCTTGCGAGTCAGTAGGTGTGTGTGTGTCATCATAAAGCATGGCATTAAACCACAGAACACAACTATTAAGTGGCTCAGTGCCATGCTTTATGATTAAATAGACAAACTACATTAAAAAAAAACAACTGTAGTTCCATAACTGATCAGGTTTTTACACTTGACGTACCATATTTTGGCCCGCAGGCCGGTGGCTAGACATATCTGCACTCATCCAACTAATCAAGTGTTTGCTTTCATATACAGCTCGACCTGCGCCGGCCACCGAATCTGCCATCTACAATAGGCTTGAGTTTATTAAGGCTAAATAAGAAAATGGGCCATGCCATTTTATATAGCTTTACACTTGACTTACCATATCTTGGCCCGCAGGCCGGTGGCTAGACATATCTGCACTCATCCAACTAATCAAGTGTTTGCTTTCATATACAGCTCGACCTGCGCCGGCCACCGAATCTGCCATCTACAATAGGCTTGAGTTTATTAAGGCTAAATAAGGAAATGGGCCATACCATTTTATACAGTCGGAATAAGAGAAGATACGTGGATAATGCTAGTGAAATTATACTAGGTAGATTATTTCTTTCTATTCCCCACTTCGACAAAATGCCTGTAGTTTTTGTCTTAATTGGTTGTAATAGGAGTTACATGGAGACTTTTCGTTAAGGCGTTATCACCACACTGAATTTGACTTTTATTTCTAACTGTAAAAAGAAACAAAAAATCAAAATATGCTTAAGACAGCCATAATCTGTTATTGTGGAGGTATGTTATTTTGAACAATTTTTTTTTTTTTTTAAAGTTTCTTCTAGCTCTTTTGATAAAGAGTTCCCATAAGGACACAATATGTGGCGTCAAAGACATGGTAGGCGACATTTCAGAGGAACTGCCCCAGTGTAAAGTAGGCGAGAGACAGAGGGACGGACGGAAGTGATGGCAAGGCCAACCGACCTGACTGACCGACAGATTATGGCGCATACAGGGTGTGAGTTTAATTAGTGCGCGGGATCACCAGGGGAAGCATGCGAGAAAATCGCGACATTTTGTTGCCTTCTTTTACCTCTTGTCGCTGTTATCTCACATTTGCCCTTCAGACGACCTTTGACAATGCAGTGGCATCATCGGCATTGAGGGACGGAGTTGTGAAGGGAGGGGGCTGCTGGGAGAATGAAACTTTACTTTGATCTATACAAACACAGCAAAGCACTAGATGGCATTGAAATTTACATTGTTGTTGATTATATTGATTAGTGTTATAAGTAATATTTGTTTTGTATTCTGTGGTCTCTGAACAGGATAAGTCTTATGACATTATTGAAATGTTTGTTCTCTCGGTCAGCTTAGCTTGATCACTAATTTAAATATTTGTGTGATACTCACTCACTCACTCACTCACTCACTCACTCACTCACTCACTCACTCACTCACTCACTCACTCACTCACTCACTCACTCACTCAATCACTCACTCACCCACCAACCATTCCTCACTTACTCAAACATTCCTTTACGCAATTTTAAAACATAGCTGACGCTTAAGAATAAATTATTTAAAGTTAATTACCTATTCAACAGAAAATACGTAGCATCATCTACACTGTATACAACACATCCACACTTAGTAGAGTGGCGAAAGACGTCACCAATGAATCATCACAGTTGTAGCAAAGACCGTATAAGCTACACAGCGTAGCTTATACAATCTTTGGTGGTAGTCAGTAGACAGATTGCCTATCTCAGGGGATGAGATGAGCGCGCTCACAAACTCACTCACTCACTCACTCACTCACTCACTCACTCACTCACTCACTCACTCACTCACTCACTCACTCACTCACTATTTCTGTATTTGCTACAATTCAACACACCCATCAAATGTCACAGACAAAGTCAGTCACAAAGTTTTAAAAAAACAACAACAACAACAACAACAACACCAAAATCTTGAGATTCGCATTTCTTTCTTGCAATGTCAGAAACAGGTGGTTTGTTGGTGTTTTTTTTTTTTAATACCTCTCTGAAAAGCTCACTCATATGAGATAGCCAACTGCCTATGACTGTGATGAAACGCGGTAATATGAGAATGGAACTGATCAGCGCTGCCATTTTATGGACAAAAACCGTACACGCTAAATTAAATCAAATTCATCTTCTGGCTCTTTTGTATATCGTATAACATTCTCTACCAGTCCTTTACTTCTGGTTTAGTCTCTCGAAGTTTTTTGGGTTTTTTTTTCTCCTTAGAGTTTTCGAGATAGGCAGCCATATGAATAATAAATTAAAAATAAACACCACAAAAACCCAAACCTTTTGTCATTGTTTTGGTTCCCCTGTAAACTTGAGATTCTGACATATACAGTCTTTTCTCATAAAACGATTGAGAGTGGTTGGGTAAAGGGGGAGCCGGAGGAGAGAGAAAGAGAGAGAGAGAGAGAGGGAGGGAGGGAGAGAAAGAGCTCACACTAGGATGCCTGGTGCTTGGAGCAGGCCAGAACTCTATGAATTCTGGGTGTAAGGAACCAAGAGGGTCGTTGAAAATCAGCGGATGGCTTGAGATGAGCTCATAAATACTCACGGTGTTGATGCTTTTATTACAATGGTGTAATAAATATATAAAGATGGATTTTTTTTGTTTTGGACGGGAAGAGGGGGGAAAGGGAAGGTTAAGAACACAACTTAGACGGGATAAACCGAGAGACATATTGAAAAACAGAAAGGCAGACAGACAGACTGATAGGAAGACAGACAGACAGACAGACAGACAGACAGACAGACAGACAGATAGACAGACAGAAGGACGGGCGGATGGACGAACAGACAGCTGATTGGACAAATAAACGGATGGAGAGAGAGAGACATGACAAACTGGTGGATGGATGGATGGATGAATGGATGGATGGATGGATGAATGGATGGATGGATGGATGGATGGATGGAGACAGACATCAAATCAAGAGACAACTGGACAGACAGAAGGGTTACAACCCAACAGCAGAAACTAAAACGATTATAGAGATAAAAAGAAACGAGCAATGGTTACCGAGTCAGTGCCAGCGATAAAGTCAACGAGCGTATTATTAAGATCTTTTAACAATGATGAAATTCAGCTGCATACGAAATGATTGAGAGCTTCCGCATTAACGATGGGATCTCTAACCATCGTAAGAATTCCATTAACTCTGCATGTTTAACGCTGTTAAGGATGCATTCAGCTCCAGTGCAGTGCATTAATGGAATTCTTACTGTGGTAAGAGATCCCATCGTTAATGCGCAGGCTTTCGAATGACGGGCTGAACGTCGGAGTAGGCCTACGCAAAACGAAAGGAAACACAGCGTCAGTAACAAAGCCATTTGAAGGCATTCCAGATGCTGAGGCATCAGAGACTGGGTCAGAGGAAACAAAAATGTTCCATTGATCTCTGTTCTCATCCTTCCCTACCCCTCCTTTCCTCATACAGATCCCCCTACCCTTTCCCTCCCTCCCCCCTCCTCCTCTCCCTAAACCTGTCCACGTTATATCCCCATCCTCATACGCTTGGTCTGAGCTTATCCGCAATCACTAATGAAAGAGAGAAAGACGATGGGTGGCGGATTTGCCACTTACCAAATGAAGGTAATTCGCTGTAATAACGAGCCAGACACGGGCAACAACAGTATGCAGAAGGGGCGATTACTCCCATTCCAATCGATGGCAAGGGACATAACTTTGTCAGCCGTGTTGCGAATACGTAATACCGTACTTCTTTTTTTTTTCGGAACTTGACTTTCAGTGCTCCTAGGCTTGCCTGAGTATTGGTAGGTTACATAAAATATAGATCTAGGCCATAAGTACAATCTTCAACGCATGCCTGAGCTGTTTTGTCTCAGTACACGAGCAAAATCAAGCTTAAATGTAGTTCTAGAATGGGACAAAGAAAAACCGGTCTGACGGTTTAAGGGAGAGTACAAACTACTGATTTCTAAACGATTTTTATTATATATTCTATTACAAACCACTGATTTCTAACGGTTATACCCGCTCTCTGAACAGGACCCACATCTAATGGAACAATGAGGAAAGGCAAATCTGAATAAAACGTGGTTTGTTTATTGTTTTTTTTTTCGTTTTTAACATATAATAAATTATTTTCTGATTGTTCAGATGAGTCTGCGAATTGGGTGACTCGCCACCAGACAAACAGCACTAAACACCAAATAAACACCCTTTTTGTCCAGGTCGAACTAGTCTACCCCCACTTTAAAAAAAAAAAAATGAGGTCAAATCAATGGCCTTGCTCAGTGTAAGCTTTACCGACTTCTCCAATACGCAGCGTTGCTAACAGCTTTTCGCACACAATTTAGAAGTTATATATTCAGCGTCGTATCGTGTGAGGACACTGCATACAATTTGGGAGATAGAAAAAAAAAGTGTCCCAGTTCCTTACTATAAGCACTTTAGGGCGAGTCTGTCTGCAGCTACTTTCATACACAGTAGGACCCTACGATTTCGAACCTCATATACGCGAATAATTCGCATACCCCTTGTACTCAAAATGAACAGAAACGAATATTATTGGGTTTTTATTTACCCCTTAGAGAAATTGTTTACAATGGCACATAATGTGATACATCTCATTCAATAAACAGATAAACAGAGAGCATGTAATAGTATACATTATACGTGTAAAATCATAATATTACACATGAAACCCATAACAAAGGCATTGTTAGACGCTGCAGTGCAGCGTGAATCGGGTGTAGAAATAGGAGTAAATTGTCTTTCTCATGCACACCGCAACGTAAACTGCCCGACCCGGGAGTCGAACCCACAAACCCAGACCTGACAGTCTTCAGTTTATAATGAGAACTACACTCACGTCAGCTGTCTCCACGTTTAATGCTTTGGCCTGAGTCCTTTGGTTTCTACGTGAAGTCTCACTCAAGGACACTAACACCTCATAAACTCGAAATTATGACAGTGGCCAAATGCATAATCCATACGTTAATTAACGTACCGTGGTAACCACACTGAACATTATTAATGTTTTGGGAGTTTCCCGTGGTTACAGCAGTGCCTTAACTAACGTAAGGATTACGCATACAGCCACAAGTCCCCTGAATTTCGATTTCTGAGGTTCCACTGTAAATAGGATCATATCTGATATCTCTCCGTTCCTGAGTAATCCTCCACAGTTTGCCCACCCATCAACGCACCACTGGGCTAAGCAAAGCAACAAAAAAAACAAAACAAAACAAAACTTTCAGCCGCCTCTGCAGTCTATCCTGACAACCCCTCTCCTGAGATTTTCTCGTGTCCGCCTTTGCTTTTGTAAGCCCCAGTGCTATTCATCGGTTGTTTCCCCAACTCAGAGGCGCGGCCCGAGCTTCAAAAAGTCTCCGTCAACACTGCAGAGTGAGCGCAAGAAGTAATACAAATACCGCAAGGGCGCGTATGACGCACGGTCCTACTATTATGCAGTTGGCATCAGGACTTTCCACATGTGTGTGAGTTAGCGCTTTTTGCTTACTTATTTCATCAAGGATTCAGACGGTCCCGCCAAACTGGAGTCTGGGCATTGTACTAATATTTTGTGTACAAACAGAGGGGGCCGCACGTTCGTAGGTTTGTTGTGTTAAGTTCTTAACGGAATATGGAAAGCCAGTTGTTGTTTTTTTTCTTGCTATCAAAAGTTCAGGCGATTTCATGAAATTGGATTCTAGACATTGTACATACGTACATTTGTTGTGCAAAGTTCCTGGAAAGTACAATCTCCCGCTGTTGCGCAATACAGTGTAATGTGACTTAGAAGTAAGGACACCATAATCCAAGCGTAATGATACATTGTAGATTAAGGCTACTTACAGGTGATCTTTCCATCGTTTTTTGTTGGGAACGTCCATGAAAATAATGCTGACATAGTAACGCCCTTATCCATAAATTTGATCGGATAATATTTCAGTAGCTAATGCTGTTTTCATATTATTTTTGCTGCGACTGCAACATGTGGTTGTGTTGTGATGTTTAGGGAGACATGTGTGGTTATACGTCATGTCGCGTGAATACCAGCTACATTGTAATTCCCACACAACGGGATAATGTAGCATAAGGGTGGCAAACCGATTGACACACTAAGGCTTGCATAAAACCGTCTTGTAAGCGATCATTGCGGGCAATTATAAACTATGCTTAGCATTACCTCGATGCCTGGAATATTGTTTGAAAAGTCCATAAACTATATAATTAATTGTGTCATTAATATGTGAAAGGTACTTTTTTCACAAGGAATGTTATACAAATTAAGGTGCACATCGCTGCAGTTAAAACATACATTATGGATGGTAGCTAGACGTAGTTCTAGAAATGGGGCATGAGCACCTCTTTAGGATTCTAATGATAGGAGAGAGAGAGCACCTCAGGTTGTTGTACAGAAAGTCTGAATACGCACTTTAAGGGTCAAATGAATTGTGCCATTTTTTGTTTTAATACAGTGCTCTTTATTATGTACAACAACGCATGATTTCGCTTGCCTTGCCCGTTAGTGTCTTTTCCTTATTCTTTCTGTCATTATGGTGACAGTATTGTGGTGCCGGTATGCGTTTTCATTGTGGTCCGGTTACCGTTATAGGCGGTCACAGAAATCAGTCGTGTCGCAACAGTATCCACACCTTTATTATTTAGTCAGCTGTCGTTTGGCCTATATGCAAGTACATTAGTATGCTATTGTCTCCTTTTTTTTTTTATTGTCCTAATGTGATATGGTCTACCTACGGGAATAGCCCATGTGGCGTACTCGTGTTTACTCGTCATAACGTGTTACATCCTTGGTTCTATTTAAACGCACCTACGCTTGTAGTTGGCTTTACTCATTGGTAGCGATTGGCTGAGTATATATGCCGACTATCCGAATACCCGATATTGTGTCAGATGTCAAAATACTGGATTATTCATTTGGACAGACTATCGATATCCTTAGAATTTGAACAAGACATTGTATTGTATTATCTCACGTTTTGGGCTGTGGTCTGCCTCCAGTCTACATTATTCTCAGTATGGACAGAGAGAGAGAGAGAGAGAGAGAGAGAGAGAGAGAGAGAGAGAGAGAGAGAAAGAGAGAGAGAGAGAAGAGGGTCGAACAGAGAGAACAAGAAACATGCAGCGGGACAAGGTAGTGAGGTGTATGATATAATTATAAGAAAGATACATACATACGCATTCAGCGTTCAGAACTTGAGAAGTCAAGCCTTGAACAGTGATATCGAGAGAGCAATTTGCGAAAGTATCGGTACTGGTATTGCTACCCACACCCAAGATATGGCCCACCAGTACTGACTGGTCGATCAGAGAGCATCAGCACACACAAGAACAATGCTTATTTACTAGCTTTCGGTCTTAAGACATGGCCAGGCAGGAGCGTATTTCCTTTTTGTAATCAATCAGACCTCTCTACATACAGTGGATCATTATTTTACCTTGAGCTGTGTTGGCGCAATTGGCTTCGTGTATTATACAGTATCCACAGATGTGCTTATTGTGTGAGTACCGCCCACGGCAATCGGATTGTTAACAAGAGCCTGTGAAACATCAGTGTCTGTAACATATTGTGGGATAGTTTACCAGCCACATTCGGAATGTGATCTGCGTAACTTGTATATATTATCATTGAGTGGTATTATCATTCTATTCTGTATGGGGGGACAGAGATTTTTTTCTCTTTTTTTTACAGAGTTTTTGTTCTTCTTTCCGTATGTCGTTGAGTTCCGTACGGAGGAAGATTTTTTGAAAATTGCCATATCTGTAGATTTGTCTTTTTTTTTTTTTTTTTNNNTTTTTTTTTTTTTTTTTTGTGGTGGGCCTCTTGTCACATTTTACCCAAACAGGATTACGTGCATTGTGTTGGTGATGCTCTGAAGTCTTACAGGCGAGAAGTATAATAAAACAATTTTTTAAAAACTGAAATATTCGTGGCCATGCAGGTTTGCATTTCCTTGTAGGAAAATTCCTGAGTCCTCCTTTTGTGTTTTGTTGTTGTTTTTTTAAGTTTTAGCAGAGACTCAATGCCATAATGCAATGCAAGCAAGCATGGCATGACTAACATGCGCATCCAGCGAATCCATTAGGACGAGTAGCCAGCATGATCAGTTTCTATGTTTCACAGCCCCTGAGGGAGATGTCCGTTTTCCGTGGCCAAGCTTTAGGTCCGGACCCCGCCCTGGACGTCAGACTCGTGGAGTTTCCTCATTAATTCCTGGAGATTACATGCAAATGATCCGTTGTCCGGCTACTTGGCATACAAAATTGTGATGGATGAAGGTTTAGTAAGAATGACGCATGTGCATAATAATTGTTTCGGCTTATTATCTCTCCTAAGCTTATTTTCTGTCCATTGCTTCTCCTACATCCTCTTTCCCCTCCCCTCTCTCCTTTTTTCTCTCTATCTGTCTATCTCTCCTCTCTCTCTCTCTTTCTCTCTCTCTCTTTCTTTCTCTCTCTCTCTCTCGCTCTCTCTCTCTCTCTCTCTCTCNGCCATGCAGGTTTGCATTTCCTTGTAGGAAAATTCCTGAGTCCTCCTTTTGTGTTTTGTTGTTGTTTTTTTAAGTTTTAGCAGAGACTCAATGCCATAATGCAATGCAAGCAAGCATGGCATGACTAACATGCGCATCCAGCGAATCCATTAGGACGAGTAGCCAGCATGATCAGTTTCTATGTTTCACAGCCCCTGAGGGAGATGTCCGTTTTCCGTGGCCAAGCTTTAGGTCCGGACCCCGCCCTGGACGTCAGACTCGTGGAGTTTCCTCATTAATTCCCGGAGATTACATGCAAATGATCCGTTGTCCGGCTACTTGGCATACAAAATTATGATGGATGAAGGTTTAGTAAGAATGACGCATGTGCATAATAATTGTTTCGGCTTGTTATCTCTCCTAAGCTTATTTTCTGTCCATTGCTTCTCCTTCATCCTCTTTCCCCTCCCCTCTCTCCTTTTTTCTATCTGTCTATCTCCCACCCCTCTCTCTGTCTCTCTCTCTCACTCTCTCTCTCTCTTTCATTCTTCTCCTTTGACGTTATGCATTCATTTCTGTTACAAGAGCACCTTGGAAATTCCATTACAATGCCACGCTAGTTACGTTCAGTTATTAAAATCACTGACTTCACAACGACCAGTTGCGATATACATTTAAAGGATAAATTAGCCTCGTGAGAAACAACCAAAAAGAAATTTGCGCAACTGACATGATATTTTTGCTGGAATTGCCCATTCTTCTTCCTTTTATAGACCTAGTTTTCGGTTATCCTTTCTCAGATATTTTTCACCTATTCCCTCCACTATGTCTTTCGTTTGTGGTCTTATCTTCATTTCTTCCTTGGATTTTGCAGCCTTTTTTTTTTTTTTGCTGTTCTCTCCCTAATGTCCGCGCATATTCCTCTTCTTTCTTGCCCTTCTTCCGTTTTAAATCAACATCCTCAAAGCAACGAAGTTTTCTTTTCATATTAATTATTCAGGGCATTGGCCAGACGCGTGCACGCATTCACTTAGGATAACCGCACTCATACGCATACAAACTCACACCAAACCGAACCTCATCCTTCTCCCGTTGGAACCCACAAATCATCATCAGGTTTCCCCTTTTTTTTAAACTCTTAAGGTCGATCTTGTGAACTTGTATGACGTCAAGACCCGTCCCAGAAGTCCCTTCTTCATCCCCTTCTTCCGGATCAAACGTTACCGTTGTCCTTGGCGGCTTTAAGAGACCGTCAGTCCAAGTGACCAACCATTAGGCCATTCGTGACGATGGTTTAGAAGAAGGGTGCGTGCCAGAACTTAACTGGCAAGGCAATTTTTGTTCTTGTTTTGCCTTGATTTTGTTTCGGGTTTAAAGCATTTCGATATTACTGAAACAAAGCGTTCCTGTTATTAACGCTTTGTGTACCATAGTCGCAATATTTGAGGACTTGCGCATTAACGATGGGATCTCTTACCATTGTAAGAATCACATTAACTCTGCATGTTGAACGCTACTAACGGTACATTCAACACTAATGTAATTTTTACGACGGTGAGCAAGCTCTCAAATGAGTCCAATATTACTGTACCAGTATCGCAAAGTGCGACTGTATTTACGTCATAAAAGAGACCTTGGGACTGATAGGGTTAATGTCATCAACAATGATAAGTTTTCTATCACTCATGCTTTTAATCTGTTTATCGATCTGATGTCAGCACATGAATCCTCATGTTGTAATTTGGGCATGAATCGCTAGTTTGCGTTTCTGTCCGTACCAATAGACTTGTATTGCTATGGTATCTGAGACATTGCTCAGTAGTTTGAAAAGACACAGTGGAGTATTGTATGTCTTCTTCTACCGAGGCAATCAGTAGTGATAGATCGTTCAATACTATTGTCCAAGAATGTCCTTAATCGTTCTACCTTGGCGGTTCTCGTCGTTGTTGGGTTTCATAATTCCTGGATTTAAATTTGTTTTTGAATGTTTTCCATGTTTTTCTGTATGAGCACCTTACTCAAAAATCGAGGATATTGAAAGAATATATTATACTGTGTCGTTCTGTTTATGTATCATTATGAGATGGTGGGATAATCCAAAGTAGTTTATGACAGTACCGAATTCTTTAAACTATGCGGTACTTATATGTATTTTCATATAGAAAATATGAAACGTAATATGAAAAAAAGCACACAGTACTGACCATACAGTTAAAAGCACGCTTTTTGTTTCGTTTGCCTTTCTCAACTTATTTCTCTGGAATTAGAAGTACAGAACCCTCTGACGTCAAGAAAAGAAAAAAACCAACGAAGATGAGGGACGAGGGAGTGGTGGCCCTATCGAAATTCGGTCGCTCAGTTTAATCATATTCAAATGAAAAGTTTGACTACCACTTGTGTGGCAGGAAAGAATTAAACCCCTTGCCCTATCTCTTGTGACCGCGCCACAGCGGCCCTCCCGTCCTTAGGAAAGGTCATAGGTCCGCGCCAGATGTGGTCTTCTAATGAGAACTGGACTGGCCTTGATGGGGAGTAATGACCAGTGGAACTCATTGGATCCTGTGATCCGCATGGCCTCTGTAATGTAAGGGATAATGGATGGAGACCGGTTAGTCAAAGCAAGGAAATAAGTGGATTAATAATATTATAGGCAAACCAGGCTTATTCATAAATGGTGACATAACCGAGCCAGAATACAAGAGAAAGGTTAGAGAATGGTAGTACGAGGTTCGTCCGAAAAGTAAATTTCCTTTCTCTGTGTTAGTCGACAGCTTTCAATTGATAAATGCCAAATTTACGCGAAGCAAACTGTAACATCAGAGCTACAGAGTTTAACATCGTTGCAGTGATCATTATCAAAGCATTTTCGGATCGGCATAATCAGTTTTTTAAAAAAAATGTGCGGTCATTAATGAATTTCCTTTGCACACTCCTCTAAGCTCAGCACGTGTGTCCAAAATAACGTCCTACTCGTAACAAACGACGTCATTAGCAGCTGAAGATGAAGATATGGACCGACTATACAGATAAAAGAGGAAAAGTATTATTCTTTTCAGGAACATTCCCATTCATAAGTCTGCCATGAAGACATAATGAAGTCGATTCACATATAATAATATATTAATATGAAGTAGACCATTCCATTTATGCACAGTCCCTCTGACAATACGTTAATAAATGTAATTATTCTTTTTATGAGCATTGCCTTTCACAATAAGCCGTGCTGACGTATCAATTCGAATTCTTCAATGATATAATATAAAGGAGGCTGTTCTTTTCTATTTTCATATCTGCTGACAATACATTCCTGTCGACGTACGAGTAGTATACGACCCTGTGGACTTGGTCATCATGAACGAATATAGACTTGTGTCCCTGTCTTGTTTTTGGTTAAGTTTATAATTATTGTATTTTTCCTCAGTTGCAATCCCAATTCCTCACCTTTCATTTTGGTATGTTATATCTTGGATTACTTACAATCTAAACATCTCAAATCTCCAAGCAGTCACTTCTCGGCTCTTCCTCTTTTCTTTCAGATAGGCTTGTGTCTATTGTCCTTACCTTTCAGCCCTCAGTTTTTCTCCTCTTCTCACTGTAGTGAGAATGCGTTTTGATTACCAAGGACATGCTCGTCGTTTACCGTTGTTTGTTTTCCTCCCTTCGGCAAATCATCTGTGGTATTTATTGTTTACCATGTCTAATGCCTTACCTTGCTCTGAATCTTCCTTATGTTGCGCTAAACGTGGAGGCAGGGGCGTTGGACCGATCTGCAGGTTGGTGGGGGACGGAGAGGGTTCGGGGAAGAAATGTTTGCAGCCACTCAAGATGCCACCAACGCTTATCGAAGTTTGACTGCGGTTGTCTTTACGAATAGTCACCCACATTACGCAGATTCAGGTTTTGGCAAGGCTTCAAAGGACTGTATTTTGCTGACTATGGAACTGGGCATGGTTAATAAATCTTCTTGTTATTGTTTTTGTTTTTGTTGTTGTTCTTGCTGTTGTTGTTGTTGCTGTTCAGAACGTTGGTTCCGTCCATCAGTAACTCTCACCTCTCTTTTTGTATTGTTTTCGAAAATCGTTGAGTCACCTATGCGTTGAGGCTCAAGAAAAAAAAACAACAAAAAACAAGACATATGGGAACAGTTGGCTTTGGTACATAGTTCTCTTAACCCGCTGTGACTAATGGGTCGAAACTTATGTTCGTTTGCTCTCCTTCCTGTAGTTAATAGATGACTGGTCTTTTGGGGTGAATTTTCAGCCTAGCTACGCTCTATAATGCCGTGTGTGGAATTTAAGACCGTTAGGGCATTGCCATAATGACCTTGTGGGGTGTATTATTTTGCTTTGTGATTGGTCGGCTGTGACCTTGACCAGCAAGGTGGAAACTGGAGTTAAGTGTCCGACTCACGCGTGATTGAAACAGGTATGTGCTTGCTGTTGCTGAGAGACTGTATCAGACTAAATGAAAGAGATGTAGGCTTTGTGATAATGGGGACATTGTGACACGTTCTGGCAGTATCTGAAAATGCAGTCGTGTTGACTTAACCTTCTCACTGATACAAAAACTTCTGTCTTTTCAAAAGGCTGGATCTATTCTTTCTAACAGATCTACTCACGCGTTATGGCTCTCAAAGTATTAAGAATAACGAGCTGCTCTGGTGAATAATCGGGGCGCCATAAACAACATCCGTATTACGGGAATACGTCATGGATATGTTGCGTAATACCTTCGTATTCTGTTTTATCTCTGAGATGGAAGCGAAGCTGCTGCAAATGCCGAAACATGGGCATCCATCACCAAATTTTCACATTGATTGCTGTCTGACCCGAAGCCAGCCATAACTTGACGGCTCTTTAAGCGTAAGAGAGTTCCTCCTGCCCCTGGTTATCTGATGAGTTGGCTGCGCTTATCGCGATCATTCAGTCGTGCAGACCATGTGGTATTGCTCACGACTACAGTTTCATCAATACAACAGCAATACATCTGCATGATTGCCATAGCTTTTCTATCTTCGTTTCTTGTGGTCTGGGTCTGTTTGCTTCCTTTCTCTTTCTCTCTCTCTTTCTCTCTCTCTCTCTGTCTCTCTCTCTCTCTCTCTGTGTATGTGTGTGTGTGTGTGTGTGTGTATGTGTGTGTGTGAGAGAGTGTGTGATTTTCACATTCTCACTCTTTCTCCCATCTGTCTCTTTCGCTCGCTCTAGTCTCTGGCTTGTTGCCTGTCTTTACGTTTGTCGGTCGGCCTGCTTACCTGCATACCTGTCTTTTTATTTGACTGCGTGTCAGTAACTTGGTATAATATCTGCTTTTCAATAATAAATTACCACAATACCTTTAATCGCTGCTAATCTAGGTAAAACTATCAATTGAATAACTCAACTAATCCATTTGTAATGAGTTACCTCGTTACTCCTGAGACTGAAAAAGACTTTAAAAAAAAACATTCAATGTTGACGCGAATGTTTACTTATTTAATGTAATAGACAGTGGCGAGTGAAAAATATTGCATTATACTGTGCCATATTTACCTTCAAGTTTCTCTATATACCGCGCATTGTAGTCTGAACTTTTGAAAAACATGCCTGCAAACTTTGTTCAGTCTATTTCTATGTTCTTTCTCATTTTCTCTCCCCTTACAGCTTTGTTTATTTTCCCTCTTGCATGTACACACAAATGCATGTGACAATATACAAGACAGACTTACTACAGAAACTTTATACAGGCCTCTTCTTCATGTATGCTCCCTTCTCTTATATCCACTTTCCAATTTTCTTTCCTGCTCTATCCTCCGTCCTTTGCCAGACCCCCGATAGTCAATATGTTAATGTGTTATCTACGATCTAACGGCCATGTTTGACTGATTGAATGACTGATGAAAGGGCTGCTCACTTCGGAAGTAGGCAGATGGCAAGGGGTGTGTAGTCAGTATTGGCTGGCTTTAGTTTCGTCCCGTTGGCAGAGCCATAGGGAGTTAGAATGGCCAAGGGCTTTTGTTGTAACTTATCCCGAGAGCTGACATTGAGACCGGCATGTCTGTCTAAACACTGAGATGAAGCTCTCTATATCTGGTCGAGTTTATGAACTAAAGACAAGCGTACACGGTTGTTCAGTCTAAAAGTGCATTAATAGTTATAGGCCAGTAATGTCTATACTAACAACGACAGGTCGGGTGAAGGAGGTAATTTGTTCCCGAGCCTAGGTAACGCATATATTGTGGAGCTAAGTAGAAGGGAACATTACCATGATAATGATAATAGGCAATAATAATAGTAATAACAATAATACTACTAATAATTATAATATTAACATTTATTTAATGCATACCCCTCAATACAGGCGTTGAGTCCGTTCACAATTTTCAGAGGAAAAGAAGAGCAAAACATACAGATGGAATTTTAACAATTTTGACAGGTTTATTTAACCTAAACTCAGACCACATTGTAGTACATGACCCAGCAACAGAATATATACATTGGCAACATACATGCATACTGTTCACTCATGCACGTACACAGTATAAGCGTCACACTATTTTGGCAGATGAATATTAACATGCTTGACAAGCAAAGTGTGTTTTCAGTATTTCCTTGAAATTATTTGGATTATTTGCGTTTGACATATTTTTGGATGGTTCATTCCAAGCAGAACAGATGGTCTTGTGAACGTTGTTTAGGCTTAGGCTCTTTCTTTTAGATTTTGTTGTTGTTGTTGTTGTTGTTGAGGGGAAGATAGTGATTGACAAGGAATCTGCAAGCTTAACAACCATGAACAGAAAATCCTTTGAGAGTTTGGCCGCCGACCGTCAAGACCTTTTGTTATAGATTCTGGGCGCTGAGGGATAGCTGGACTTCATACGGGTGCAAATGTAACGGGCAAATAAAAACCTAACAGCGAGATTCGCCCTGGAAGATAATCGAAAAGAGTCTGAAAAAGAGTGAAAAAGACACAGACAGAGAGAGAGAGAGAGAGGGAGAGAGAGAGAGAGAGAGAGAGAGAGAGAAAGAGAGAGAGAGAGCACTGTGTACCCCTCAGCCTCTTGGCCCTCATCCGTTCCCATTACACGAGTAACACGAGGGGTAAACACCTATTTGTCCCATATATCACAAGAAGACACCGTTGCCGATACCTCTTGTCGCGCATTTTCGGCTTCCGAGAGATTTATCCCTAGCCTAGTGGCAGGTCTCTGACAGCGCTATATCAGTCCTTGAATGCGAAACTAAGGCATCTTCTTTCTTCCCCTGTTATCGAGCAAATGCCAGGATTTTCACGCTGATCAGGATTTATCTCCATCCACGTCACTCCCGTCATCATCCCTCCCGGCACGCGACAGGGTCTAAAGGTGCCCTGGCACGCGCCCCAGGACAGCCAATCAAAATCCGATGAGTGTCCATGTGACTGTTGCGTCAGCTTCCAGTGATTGCCTGTCATTTTATTCTGTGTTCGGAAACAACGGCACAGGCCAGCTTGTCACCATGGTTCTTAAAGCCGAGCCATCCGATAGTTACTGTCCAAAGGCAAGCCTGGCCTATAGATATTATATGGCCATGAATATTGCTTCGACACAGATGGATTTACTTCCATTATTTCAAATATTAGATCTTGTTTCTTTTTTAATCACTGTAACTTTGAGAGCAACGGTAAACCAACAATCTGCAAAGTTTCTTTGCATTATAAAATCCTTTACTCGTGAAATTCGAAAAAAATACCGGTCCCATGTGAAGCATGCGACTGATTTTAAATTAGTGAAGCGTCCTGTCATGTCTCTCCTATCCTGTCATACCTCGGACACAAAGTAAGTCACAAAGACACTTTCTTCTGTTCCTTATGTCTGAAGTAATACTTCATTCATATTTTGTAAAATTAGGTTCGAAAGGTTTAACAAAAAACAAGAAGTCTAATTAACCCTACGGCAATGACAAATACATTGGTGTCAGCAGTAGGACAAGACAACGAATTGGAACCAGGTCTTTGTGACCAATAACACCAGACAGAGTTTCAGTTACAATCAGGAGAGTGTCACCACGCACAACACTAAAAGCACGTCCGTCATGTGGTATAGCACTTTCGTGTTAATGCCAATGTATCGTATATCATTCTGTTCGCCCACGTACCACAGTTGGGTTTCAGTTAAATAAATTTGTTAAGCTTGTTAACCTAAGTGAATCACC
This sequence comes from Ellobium chinense, assembly GCA_033807755.1. NCBI lineage: Eukaryota > Metazoa > Mollusca > Gastropoda > Ellobiida > Ellobiidae > Ellobium > Ellobium chinense. The sequence goes on from JAWQUT010000060.1 coordinate 562,541, forward strand.
AAGCCATGTACTTTCAAAATCGCCTCGTTGAGGGCGCCAAATTTCGAAGCTGTGCACAAGTTAAAGGAGCACACACACACAAAAAAAAAAAACTGTTGGTACTTTGACCAAGGACCACCTGCCAAGTTGTAACGCAATCTATAACGAGCCTGGCTGCAGTTTCCGTTCTGACTGACCGTCACTTAATGACGTTTTCAGCCGGTGTTCCATTGAACTAGTGCGGAGACAAGGAGGGGACCAGAGATGGAGTAATCTCCTTCTTTTGTTTACACGTTGGACAGACGGACAGGACACCCTGTCTTTACCTTCTATAATTGAGAGATGCCTCGGTCAGGGGGGTCTCAAGGGAGGAAGGGAAGAATAAACACAGTCAGGCCATTTGAATATGTTCGGTATCTTACAGACAGATTCACAAACTAAAAAAAAAAGAAGAGCAATGACACGTCATTTGAAAATCATGCTGTTAGAGGGAGACCAGGGAGGGGTAGGGGTAGAGGGAAAGGGGGAGGGGCAATAAAGTAAAGGCAATGTCAAAATAATCATAGATCTAAGAAAAACATGAAACGAACAAAAAATGCTTCTTAACTCTGTTTTACCACTCCTGGAATTCAGTTGAAATGACATCATTTCAGCTATATGCGGGTGGGATGTGCTCTGTTTTCATGCGTCGTCTTCTAATCTAAACCTCACGTGGAAACAGCTACTGAATTTCTCACGCTTAAAATACGTGTCTTGTTTGAGGAAATAATGATCGACTCATTTATCACACCCAGAGGGGCAAAAAAAAAAACCCACAAAAACTGGCGGCTTAACTTTATCTGTCTAATCCGAAATGAAAACACTAGTCAAATCAGTAAAACCATTTCTTCTTTATTCATTATGATCTAATTGTTTTCTTAAGCCCTTTGATAAATTTTACTATCTTTTGAAGTCGGAGTGAGTCAAAAAGGTTTCTTCTCTGAGAAAGCCTTGGCGTTGAGGTGTGTATTGATAATCGGCAACAGGAACAGTGTTTGCATTTGGCCTTTCCAAATACTGCTTTTCCTTCCGGGTGTTGTTATTGTAACATCAAACCCAGATACCAGGTTAGAGCAAGACAGCCACGTGCAGCGGTTTGCCTGGGCTTGATGATGTAAGATCAGGTGCGCCTCTTATCATATTCCAGGTGATGATCATTACGAATCGTTTCATTTCATTGGTTTGCAGCAGCCAAATGATATATTCTTGCATCAAGTAATGTGTTGGCGATTTGTTCTGGTATTATAATTCAGTCAGTCAGTCAGTCAGTCAGTCAGTCAGTCAGTCAGTCAGTCAGTCAGTCAGTCAGTCAGTCAGTCAGAGGGTCAGTCAGTGAATTAGCCTGTCGGTCGGTGGTCGGTCGGTCAGTCATTTAGTCAGCCAGTCAGTCCGTCAGACAGGCAGCCAGGCAGTCAGGATGTAATATCTCTTATATTATACTGCGTTGTTTCACTATGCTGTTCCTTGTCCAGGCCGTTTTGGCACATGCACGTCACACTGAATATGGCAGTCGGTGAATGCTGGCAGCTTGAAGTATTCTGTTTCTGTTGTTTTCGATCTTTTTGCTCTGTGTGACACATAAGCAAAGTGTGTTGAAGAACAAAGTGTGTTGCTTGGAGGTCCCTTTCTAAACATTTATATGAGAAGATCTTACAAAGTAAGATGCGTACCAGAACCGGACGTTGGAAGCTTACAAAGACAAAAAATGGAAACATTATGCCTTATGTTTATTTAATGGCAATATATTTACAATGAAAAACAAAAATACAAATTAAAAAGAATTACTAACATGTAAACACCAACAGTACAAAAACACAATTACACTGCACTTTTGTGAGGCCATGGCGGGTTTAGAGGCTATAAGCTTATTAGTTTAGTTTATAGGCCAATCCAGAACCGCTTTTCAGCCAGTTTCCAAAGTGATGGACATCTGATGCGATGTCTTAAGTGTTCCCATAGGTACCTTCAGGGCTCACGTTCTAATTGTTTGTCTTGCTTGGGTCTTTCATCACAGACTCGCCTTCGAATTTCTTCACGCGTTCGTGGAAATACCGCATAGCTCTTAGGGCATTAGCACAGCTCATGGCTAAATAGAGAGAAGCTTGAGGTGGAAGTAAATACGGGAGTGAGACACAATAGCGAAATGAGGGACATAGCATATAGACCAAGCATCAGACAATTTATACGAGGTCTCAGTAAATAAAAGTACGTTTTATCACCTGTTAATATTTTCAAGCTGGGTAGTGCGTCAGTGACATTGGAAAGAAGAAATCATTCAACACCCTTTGATGTTAGATTTTTCATCATCAGTTACTGAAGCGCGAGACACTTGCGTTGATAAGACTTTCAACAAGTAATGGCCCGAGAAACTAACAATAAATGTTCGAAGGGTTCAAGAAAAAAAAAACCAACTTAGAGAACCGATAAAAGATAAGGTTAGAAATTCTAACAATGTTAGCTCTTACTTTAGTAAAGTACATCTATGTAAAGTTATGAAGATGCTAATTTTTTTTTTCACTGTTGGCTATATTAAGTTTTACACCTCTCATTAACTTATCCAGGGGTCCCCTGCCAAAATACTTTACAAACATGTCGTTTAGCTCTTCCTGCAAAATTTGACACGAAGAAAAATGCCTCTCAAGAAGTTAGCTTTTGAGAACTTAGGCAGTGAAACAGGCTACCTAATATTTTAGGTATTTTTTTTAATTTTTAATATTTTTCACTCAGTAAACAGGGTAACCTTACCCACATAGCAACAACCACCAATTTTATACTTTAGTGGCTAAACCTCACCTATTCTGAGTCTAGACATGTATTTGTACCTTTCTAAGCCTTTGAAATTAAAATCCATCCCCTTTCCCCCCTCCCCATGGTCAGTTTTCTAATTTCATAGGAACTATTTAAAATTGCATATTTTTATGCCATGTGCTATTGGCATCTTCATACCTTAACGATAAGATTTGTTAGTGGATGAGATTCTTGAGTGGTTTCTTAAAGCTGGACTGGATACTTAATTCATTTACTGAAAATGTCGTTGACAGAGGCTGAAGCAGCACATGGATCAGATAACAAAATCTGACTTGATGTTCGAATTATGAAGCAGAATAATTATATTTAGGAAAGCACGAACAATAACAGCCCACTTGAAAATAATGAAAAAAAAAACCGTTTCGTGCAGCCGAAACGAAATTGTATCTAAAAAAAACATCAAGAATAATCATTTATTTTGCTGCCCAGCTTTCAGGCACGCGGCCATTTTGTTAAGGATGCACGAACACGTACATGGAGAGAGATGAAAACACGAGAGAGAAGAGCGAGGGACAAAAGACGTCAGAGAGAAATTCTAAGTGCAATGTTGTTTCGCTTTGCCTTATTGACGTCATGATAATATTGGCTACAGTCGGCTCCACTTAATTGCACCCCGGATAATAGCAACGTCTGCTTTACTGCAACAGTTTCCATGTAATAAAAGGCCCTATTTCTATTCAAAAATCAATTCCTTTTCATGGCAACTTTTTGGACGATCCCGCAAAGGTGCGATATAGTGGTGTTGTCTGTATTACAGATTCTATTCTAAACATTAGCATCTTCATGGGAAAGTCTTTTTTTTTAAAACGTTGTAGAGCAAGTTTTTTTCCCCTGCTGTGATTCAAGCTTGTGCTAGAGAGGGAAGCAGATTCGTGCCTTCAATCGTTACAGTTTGCACAACTGCACATTCTATTTCCAGTAGTACAAATCATAGGCAGTATATCTCAAAAAAAATAAAAAAATTATTCTACACGCGTTAGTCCTGTGAGATATAATTCTTATTATTTCTACCTCGACAACAGTAAATAGACACAACGGTATTATCAAGATTGCTATGCAGTCTCACTCTTTTTCATAAATGTTTGTTAGATAGAAGAAAAAAAAAACCCTGTGATATTTCATCTGTACACAGAAACGAAATTTGTTTCGTAAATTTGTGATCGACCTTAAATTTACAACCACATACCGTTCATGGAAAGCAGCGGGCTGTCCCAAACTTTTCATCAATTTCACAATGCTGTCGGCATGCAGCGCAAATCCTTTCCAAAGCTGTTCGTAATTGAAAACGGCTTAAAAAATAATTCTTTCGCGGATTGGTTTGAATGAGGGCAAGATTTCCGTGAGCCATCAGTGCAAGTTGCTTTACGATCATTCTTCGCACGGCTGCCACTCCTCGTGACTTTTCACTAGAACAAAAGAAATTGAGTTTTTGTGGTGATCTAGTGAAGGAAATAAGATTCCC
>JAWQUT010000060.1:570713-583449 GCA_033807755.1 Ellobium chinense
ATTTCCTTCAAACACCAGACATACCACAAGCACAAACATACACACTCACACGCACTTATTTCGCAATGTAGACGTACAATTCAAAACTATTCCTGATAGAGCAGGCATTCCAAATACGGACTGCAGCAGCTACTTATGACATGTACTTCATAAATAGATGTGTTTTTAACTGGCATTTGAAACTTCATGTCAAGTTTGCGGCACAGGTCACTAACTTTCTTATAATATTTCCACTGCCAAATAGCCAGGCTGTCCTTTTTCAAAGACGGGTTGTATATTCCTAAGTTAGAACTCTCTTGCAGACATGATTCTTGTATCCAGTGTTTGCGGAACTGAAATTGACTCCTATCAAGATTTGAAGCCTGGACAACATCCTCTATTTTTAATACGAATAAAACCAGACCAGATAAGCCGAACGTTCTTCATTTCACCTCTTGGGAAATTTGTTGCTGGCGTCAGTGTCATCTTTTGTTAAACACCGCTCCAGTCATAGCAATAGAATATAATGTAAGTTAATATACGTGATAATGTTTAGATAATGTGTATTGCTATTTCAACTGAATCCATTAGACACTGGGGGGGAAAAGAGACAATTACTATGGCGAATGAGTGAGGCAAGTTCTATCATGATGGTGATGATCCTCTCTAGGCAGTCATTAAGTATCCCCCGGTCACGTGATTATGATGGTGTCATTTGATTGATGGTAGTGTCAATAGACGTGTACCGCGAAAATGGTTCTGTAAGTATGTTAGCGATGGGCTGGAAATGGGCTGCCAGAGGGAAGAGACAACCCTATTAATTATAAATAATGTGTCATCAGCCTTCTTATTTTTTTTTACATTATGTTGTTCTTTACTGATGCTGCCGTGTAAATTTTAGCCGAGGGACAGAGAATGAGTTCGTTGCTTACATTTTCTGCTGTGTGATGATATTGACTAAGGAGTTGTTTTTGTCATCGTTGTCACCGTCGACGCCTCATATCGTTTATTTGTGTTATTTTGAAGGAAATAGTGATGACATTGATGTTTATGTGTTTGTATAAAGACCATTCTTAAGCAGTCAACTCCTGCAAAGCTTCACTCCGGATTAAGCAAAGCAAAATTTTAATAGTAATGTGGTTGTGTCAGTAAATCTCGTTTCCGAAAGTATATTATCCATCAGCCAATACAAGCCAATGTAACAAGACTTTGGCAGCCAATATTATATTTCACTGACAATGAAAAAGTAGATAGCGGATGTAATGATTGCAGGGGTTATGGGTTGCTAACCCTGGATCAGCGTGTTTGCGTAATAAAACTGAGATTGGTCTATTCTGTAAATAACAAAATGTCTCTTGAAAGTTAGGTAAAGCATTCTGAACCATTCTATCCATTCAAGAACATGTGTGCAATGAGGGTAAAGAGACTCTTTAGCTTTGTCTGTGGTGTGAAGTCAAACAAAAATCCCTCTAGTATTGGGTCAAGCAAATCCATTTCACCAAATGTTTTATTGCCAATAAATCAGAGTTGTAAGAAGGTTTGAAGAACAATGTCACCCCCAGAAGTCTGCCCAAATTGTCGAGCAATGGCCCCACCTTGTGTGCTCCTAGAAACTAAAGACCCTGTGATCCTTTCAGGTCATTGTGACCGACATTTCATGGGAGAATGTCAACAAAAGAGTTAACTGACTTAGTTGAAAGGAAAGTCTTGCTAGAACACACAGATGACAGTCTGTTGTTGTAGGTCAAAAGAAATTGTACGCCAAATGATTACAAACCCACCTTTTCGCTCCTTTCCAAGGAGAATAAATGGTCTCCGTCCTTTCTTGTGGCTTATTCTTTCGTAGGGCGTGTAGTACCTGAGGTAGCCAGCCGAATGCACTTTTGATCAATTGATACAGAGAGGCGTAGCGTGAAAATCATTTGCGTCCACTGTAAAATTGTGATTTTCAGCATGTACGGTCTTTTCTCGTAAAACAACAAAGTTGTCACCCCTCTTTGGGTACATATAATGTATTGCCACCAAATCTTGTAAGGATCTGCGAAATGCCATTAAACAACAGTTACACCATCCTGTTCTGCCCATTGCATTGAACAGTACAAATAGAGACGAGACATTCTAGACCTTACATGCAGCATTTGAGATATTATATGGTCCGTGGTTGTAATAAAATGGAAATTTGGTTGTACGTGCATGTGCTGTCTGCGACTTCAGCTTTTTGTAAGCTTAGATTTCCGTCGAATAATTTCACATAGCTGCAATTTTTGTTTTGCCCTTACCAAAACACTTGGTTGCCTCTTTGTACATCAGCCGCCATTCCTTTATTTTACTTACATTATTTACTGTCATTTCCCCTTTACTTTTATTAACAATAATCTTTATCTGTTGACTTTTTTTTAATAGTAGCATGACCATTTTTGTTATAACTCGCATAAATGTTTTATAAATACCTGATTAGGCTCGTATTGATGCTCAGGCTATTTTGCCTATATTTTGTTAAGTAATTAAACATTTTGTTCTCAGTCAGAAATTTTGTGTTACTATACAGTAAATCAGCAAATCGATCATTCCTCCAACATATTATGCCTCAGTTCTGCCTCTATTTAAAAAAAAAAATCATAGTTTCCAATTGAGAAAAAAGAAATGTTTCAATCCTTCTGAAAGACAGAGCAACTGCCTTCACCGCCTACAAGGTTTTACCAGACTCTGCCCTCCTGTTCGACGTCAGTATCTCAAACTAATTACCCGGTCTAAAAACGTGATAATATTTGAATTACACATGCCATTTGCAGAGCGCAAGGGAAGCGCACCTAGGGGCGTAGCCTGGTTTTAACTCAGAGAACGGAGAGGTAGTCTGTGCTTAAGCTCTCTTTATTGCCACTGAATTCACATGTAAAGAGGGCCCCAATATCGTAGAACTGACGAGGTCTCAGACTGAGATTTAACCACCATAATAACCCGAGAAGTTGCGCTTCTGAAAGGGACTTAAGTTTCAAATTTGTTTAAGACCCTAGACCAGGTGCAGCTGACTGTGTTCCCGACTTCCACCGTTCATTACCCCAGAGAGATGGGTACACACTCCGAGCATGGGAAAATCCCACGAATGTTGTGGTGGTCGCTCAGACAGAGGCCTATTGCATCACGGTGTTTTAACCCTTTGTGCACACATTCTGAACTCTTATGACCTTCATCACTGTGGATCTTCTATCTTGTTCCGCAGACGGAAATTCTGCAAGTGGATTACGATACGATAGCGGTACAACATTATTGTGATTCGAGTGTGATTGTCATGATGTTTTGCAGACACAACTCAGAAAAAGGAAACAGCTATATTCTATTTCATACTTAATCCAATTATGTGATGTTCCATACCTTATATATGTGATGTTCCACGACTAATCTCACAAGAAAGTTAATAATAGTATAACTCTCAGGAAGCATATATTTCAATGGCAACGTTAGGACAATGTGCGTTATTTTAAGCATGAACTTTACTGTAAGTCTGTTAATGAAGCTTGAGTTTCTTTTGGTTTGTTTTTTTTTTTGTTGTTGNGGGAGGGGAGAATAATTTTTGCATGGGCATCGAAATTTGCCTCATTTAGTATGGGCATCCAAATTCGGCATTATGTAGTATAGATATCGAGTTCGGCATTAATTTGAATGGATATTAATATTCGGCATTAGTTAGTTTGAAGACTGAGATTCGGTGTTATTCAATATGGCTGTCGAGATCTGGCATTATTAAACAAGGGCATTGAGCGTTAACATTATTTAGTAAGGACACCAAACTCCGGCATCAAGCCAAAAAAGTTGTGTAAGCTATCCATAACCTGTCCTGATATTCAGCGAATCATTGTGTTGGCCTTTGGAAAACAAAAGCGAATGAGTTATGAATGTTCCACACGGTTAGGCCTGTTTGATCAATAATACTTGGACGAATCGTTGGATAGATGAGGCGCAAGTACATGTGTCCTCACTGAATGGCATTATCTTGCTTCATTAGCTTCGATTGTTTGAGGGACTTCACTCAAGATGTCTATTTGAATTCGGTCAGCATTGAGAGCATTAATCGCATTGACTACAGTATTGATTGCATCCCTTAATGGAGAATGTACCTTTACACACTGACTGATTTCCTGATTGGATCTGGTTCGAAGATCGATAAAATAGATTGGTAATCACAGTCATGTTTGTCAACCTTGTCTCTCAGTTTGTCAGCCTGTAAAACATTCTCAGCCTCCTGAAAGCCTTGTTCTCAGTGGATCGATCAATCACCTTCGAGTTCACAATAACAGTAGTCCATCTTGTCACTCCATTTCGTCATTCAATGAAACGTACAGTGACCCCTTTAATACGTCCCTTTGTAACAGCAGGGCATTGTTTGATGATAAACTAGTTAAGTTTATTCAGCGACTCAACGCGCCAAGGCAAAATCCTTTCGTTTCACGCCAGAATGCTCACCAATTCACATGGACTCTTACGAATCCGGGAAACTTAAGGAGACTTGAGAAATCGAATCCTATTGCTGCAGGGATTTGAGTGTTGGAGTTCATACTTAACACCAGAATCGGATATTGTGTGCAGGTTCTGTGATTATTATTCTTGGAAATTCTGGAATACCATGTTTAAAATATTATTGTTTTATTATTGTTCCTTTTTGGGGCGTATACATTTCTAAGGGAATGTTTCATTCAAAGTGTGTTCTAGAAACAACTCGTATTGGATTGGCCATTTTTGATAACTCATTTTTGCGGCAAGTAACATGATGAGATGTAATTATTTTGCTTCGGCGTCATGTCTTCTCTATTCACGAATGTGGCATTACTTGGCAACAAATTTTTTGGAGTTTTCTCGAGGGCTGAACAAGGACACCACAATACATTCTAACTTGAGTATTAATAGGAGGAAGTAAACGGATGCCTTTACACTTTCTAGACGATCAGTTTCTCTAAGTTTGAGCATTCTAATAGGAAGATCCATGATAATATGTATAGTTCCATTAATAGGCCAAGGGTAGTCAGATTCGAATTTCGACTCGAAAAGATACAGTCTTGGACAGGACTCGAATTCTCAAAATTATGGCCATTAGGATCCATGGATGCAGAGTTTTCGGACTCGAATCTTGCACAGGCCAGGTACCATTGTCTAGAGACTAGAGAGAGATCACCGATCCAGACAATACAATTGCCGATTCTCTAGGGGGTGGTGACGGTTGCCAAATTAACACGCGTGGTATCAATTTGTCTAGGCAGAAACACAGATAACCGATAACATTACCGTATTTATTCAATAGCCCGTGCGGCATTGTATTCATCGCCAAAACTTTGGGGCGTCCCCGGAGGAGGGCAATGTGGTTAGCGCTGACGCAAAAGGCCGTGGCTCTGATGGAATCGAGGTAGTTACATCATTTATTCTGTGATATCAGGCTGATTCTCAGAAAATTGGTCATTCGATGGACTTGTTTCGGCTCCCGGTTTCCTTGACTTTCTCTTCATTTATCTTAGTTCAGTCATTCTTATTTCCACGGGGATAGTGGTAGACGTGATACGTTATGCGATGAAATCAGATAGGATGCGTGCTTCTCACTTTTAATGTTGTTGTTGTTGTTGCTGCTGCTGTTGTTCTTAGAGCCTAGTTATATCTCTGGTCAGACAATTACTGTTGCCACTGTAACTGACCACGAAGTCTCATTTTCTCATTCTGTACAGTTGCTGGGTTCGGGTTATCGGCAGTTGCCGAGTTCATTAAAGGCTACAATTCCCCAGCCAGAGGCAGCAAAGCTTACAATAAATAAAATGCTGGTCACTCACCCACCTACCCGGGATACCAGCCAAAGCCCAGACATCGTAACCTTGTTGTTGGATTTTTTCCCGGAACTGCTTTCATTGCTAGAATCAACATTGTCCAAGTCGATGCTCAACAGCTGGATTTTGGGTCGACTGTGAATTTTCCCAACAGTGCGTACGTTTCACTGATACAGTTTACTCTGCTTAAATGCATTCCACTTAAGCCAACCTCCAGTTGGGTTTTTTTTTAGTCAACTCCGCTTAATTACAACGACTTAGAGCGTAAAAACAGTTGCGATTAAAGCGAACTGGGATTATCCAATGACTTTGATAGAGAATTCCAACACTTTATTATGTGGAGAATACTGCGATTAAGCTCATGATGCAGTTTCCCGGTTAGCCATTTAGCAGAGTCATAATATGGACATTTGACATATGGATAAAAGGACAGGTCGCTGTGATACACTGGTCAGCACTGTGAGCTGATATCTGTTAGGACGTGCGCCAAATTCCACGACGTTTACCTTAATAATTCATAAAGGGATAAGGTCGACAGATACGCTCTGCAACAAATATAATAAATATATATATATATATACGAAGGCTCCCAGACAAATGGCCGTATCGTCATAGCCAGAAGCTATTCTTCTATTTCATTTGAACGAGTTTTTCAGGAGAGGGGGAAAACGCAAGAAAATAATGCCAGTTTCCGACTTTGGCGCTGTTTTCTACGCAATTAATTTGCATGCTCTACCTGCTAGTCTTTTCGGACAAAAAGGAAGAACTAGAAGATCCCGTGTGCATACTGACTGTTTTAAAATCGCAGAAGAGGAGGCCTAGGGGCCGCTGTCCGGGCAAAGATGATAGACTACCCAGTAGTTTAGTTTTACAAACAGAAAGGCGCAGTATAGCTATAATCGTGCAATCTTTAACGTATCTGCCTTCTTTAAACATCTCATTCTCACGCCCTTTCTCTATGTCTGTCAGTTGTTCTAGGTCTCTGAGTTGTTCTATTTCTATTTCTGGCCCTCAGACTCATATTCACATGTTGTTTTTTTTGTTGTATATCTCTTATTTCTATTGTCAGTCTTGATAAAGTGCTCACACACGAAACACTGCCATGACCAACTTTTCAAATAAATTCACTATAAATGTTTCAAAAAGTTTTGTCATATCTCGGCAGGGCCATATCTGAAATTAACGTTTGCGCCTTCAGAGTATCTGTGTACATCTTTATGTTCATATCCTCATACCCACTACCTTTGTGATCTGTCATTCCGAGCATTGCTCTTCATGTATCTAGTGATGCTTCAGTCCTGTCAAGGCTCACAGGCCGCTAATGCTTGTACAGCACGCGACAGAGAGAAGCTCCTGAAATGTCAGAAGAATTCTTCCATCACTCATATTTATCCATGTTGACGCAAACAGTCGTATTTCACAAATTAGGACATATGGTAATGTTCGTATTTATGATATATTTTTATCAAAATCTTGAGCCGGTTCTGATAATATTGTCGGAATTCATGTATGTGGCAAAAAAATTGAAGGTCTTGAGTAATTTATGAGGGATTTGATATCTATCACCAACAAATTGGTAGTATGCAATAAAATGTGACCAGAACGTAAGGCCTATTACCTATAAAATCATACTATCTGAGAAGTGTGCCAGTAGGGATTTTACAGAATCATTGTGAATGACCAGTTTAGAGAAGACAGTCCGAAAACCACCAAACTCTAGAAAATTTTCAGTCTCAAGTNGGGGGGGGGGGTGCGGGGGCGGCGAACCTAGAGCCTAGTCTGTAGGCTGAACTTCTACCATTACATCATAGGGACACTAACTTCACAGCAATTTAATCTTAATATTCCTTCCGCCAGAATAATGGTCCCAAAACTTCTACATGTAAACCTAGGGTTCATCCGTGACTCTCACACATTTCTTTGGTGGCCAGATATACAGTATTTTTTTCTCCAAACTCATTGTTTGTGGAATACTTCCAGAAATACTACGTTATGCGTAAACAAGTAGTATTTATTGTACGATCCGTACGTTGCTTACCGCACGCGTCCAAGGTCGTGATGAGGAAGAATCCGAAATGCGATTACTACGTAGAGATTTTCTGAGATTTTCTGATGTTTTCGTAATGTGGCAGCAAAACAAAGAAGCAGGAAGAGGGAGAGTGTGAGTGTGAGAGAGAGAGAGAGAGAGAGAGAGAGAGAGAGAGAGAGAGAGAGAGGGATGCACCATAACCAAAGCTACTCTGTCTGTTCATCCTTCCTCGGCTGAGTCTCCAGTGAGAGTTGCTAATTCCTGAGAATCAGTATGTCAGCTTTAACGGTGGTTATTATCCTTGCTCGTGGGCCCCAGACAGCACTGTGGGAAGATAGGTGGGTGAAGAGGTGGAGTGGCTGTAGAACTAGTGGAATGATCGGTTTGTACCTAAGAGTCAACATAAACCATCACATATCAAGCATTATTACAGTGACTTCCTCATGCCTCCTCTGTTCGTTCTGTCTCTTCAAGTCGTTAATGAAATTAAGTGAGGCACGAGAGAGAGAGTGAGAAAAGAAATCAGCGAGAAAGAGACGAAGAGAGAAAGAGAGGAAGTGCGAGAGAGAGAGAGAGAGAGAGAGAGAGAGAGAGAGAGAGAGAGAGAGAGAGAGAGGGCGGGAAGGAGGGAGGGGGGAAATATGGAATACATCGTCAATAATTGTTTTAGCAATAATTAAAAGCTTGCGCATTCACCATGAGATATTTTACCACCGTGAGAATTGCATTAACTATGCTTGTCGAACGTTACTAAGAACGCACCACCACCGATTCAATAACGATGGTAACAAATATCCCATCGCTCAACCTCTCCAATGTTATCTTAGTGTTGAAATCATTCGACACTAATCTGGCATCCTGGATAAAAGAGGCGTAGAGATGTATGAAGCAATCTGTCTTAATAAAAGTACCAGGAGGTGAAGGGGCGAAAAGGAATGATCTGATGTACTTTGGTATAGACCTACTTAATCCTTTGATCTTGGTGATTATAATGTACTTTCTGTTACCTGTTGTAATGCGAGATAGGGTTGAGTATGCTTTTAGGCGAATGAGAAATGTTAAAAGAGTGCAAGTTGAATCAACTGTGTCACATTATACTCGTTCATATTGCTTAAATTACTGTAATTTCATACGTCTTAATACTTACTGCACCTACTTCATACACGCATTTATTTCTTCATCTGCTCATTCTGTCCTTCTATTCACTCATTAATTTGTCCTCCCATCCATCTTACCTTAATCTGCGTATTTTCACACTAATTATGTCACAGCACTGGGAGGGGCACAGTGACTGGAATGTCTTAAATTTACAAGGAGACTGAGACCTCTCCCCCCCCCCCCCCCNCCCCCCCCCCTCCTTTCTCCTCAACACAAACACACAAATATAAGTTCTTTAGAACTTAGTGTGAAATAAGTTTTACCCGACTGTTTACAAAACAGAGATAAAAAAAAAGTTCAAGGTAAACTTTAGCTAAGATGAGAGATGCAGTGGAAAGCTGGAGAAAAGGTAATTATTAGAGTGGAAATATCGTTGTTTCAATCTTTACAGCTCAAAGCCTGGGATTAAAACTGCCGTAAGTCTTTAAGTGACTTCTAAGACTTACGACAGTATTGTGGTGAGTGAATCAACAGGTGCAATGAAGTGTTGGCCGTTTGGAGAAGGGGCGTGGTTAAGAGATTTCAGGCAAGAAACATCCTGGAAAAATCAGTCACATGTGCAGCTGTAAATACGGGGGTCCAGTTTCCGGGGTCAGGAGAAGGGGTGTGGTTAAGAGAGATAGGATGAAGAGTATTCTGGGAAAGAATCGGCGAAGAGAGCAGTAAGTTTGGGATAGAGATTGAGGGAAAAAAAACTGCCTGTGAAATATACCGCCCCTTTTACACTTGGCCTTTGGGTTTTGTAGACTATATGTCCTTAAAAATGTCCCAACATTATATAATATAGACCTATCAATATACTGCCGAGTGTACTCCAAGAATGAAGTTTTGGAGAAGATTAACTGAGCATTTGAGCCGGAACATTCAAAAATCTGCTCAACAAAATGATCAAAACTCAATGAAGTCAACAAAGTGTTGGATGCATTGGTTTCCATTTAATGACGACTTTCGTTAATTCGCAACTTCCGCTAAATGGCAACATTTGTTTTCAGATGACAGAATACTGCTCTGTGTTTATAAATATCACTGATTAATGGTAACTCCTGTTAATCAGAATTTTTTACATGCACCTAGCTACTGAGTAGTTGCAAAGTGCCGAATCGACCACAAATGCCATGTGATGCACTACACATAGGCCGGTATGTCTTCTACAGAAAAAGCCTAGAGAGAGAGTGGAGCAGACATCTTGAGAGACTTTTGAGTGGGAGGGAGAAAGAAAGACGGGGAAAAGATAATATTTAAATGTCAGGAATTTACAACGAAGGAGGCATGAAACGAGAGACAGAGAGAGAGAGAGAGAGAGAGAGAGAGAGAGAGAGAGAGAGACGATTGTTGGAAAAAGCAGCAAGTAATTGGGCTGCTCTAGTCCTCATCAAGTTTTGGCACCACGAATGTACGGTGTAATCCAGTGGAACATCTGATTATCCAAGACATAGCCCAACTTCTTTTGGGGCTTCCGCGTGTAACAAACAAACCTGCTTGCAGCCTGCAGGCCGGCATAATGGAGGAAAGAGAGAGGGGAATCGACCATTCTGATTAAGGTTACAGGGCGCCGGAGATGACGTCATGACTCCTCGTTGACGTCATTGTTATGATTATCTTTGATAATTTCGTTGAAGCTGATTGGTCATTATTATTGTTGTCTTAACAGATACACAGTAAAATAACTATCGACCCAAATGATAACACACACACACACACACACACACACACACACACACACACACACACACACACACATATGTATTCATTCATTCTCGACCTCGAATTTAATCATGTTGGATGGCGAGGATTGCTTACGAGCAGACGAGCAGTTGCTCTATTATCGTGCAGTCTTTTTAGTGGTCTGTCTGTCTGTCTGTCTGTCTGCCTGCCTGCCTGCCTGCCTGCCTGCCTGCCTGCCTGCCTGTCTGTCAAACGAGCAGCGCACAGCAGTAAATCAAACCTCCATAAGACCTCTGCCTCTTCTAGTAGAGTACTTCTACCTGGTTCACTACAGCGAGTCACCTGAAATTTTTAAAGAGGCGAGAAAGAAACCAAAGGGTAGATTGTTACCTTTCGCCTAGAGGTTACAAGATGGCAGGATGAAAGGCAGGCCAACAACAAAAGGTGTTTACAAAGGGTCACGTAAATGTGTGTAACTACCTGCAGGTTTTTGTATGGGTAGAGTCCGATCGGCAGTTAGATAGCATATGCATTACACATTGATACAACAAACCAGAAGCACCTTTTGTTTGTCAGAAAGGCCAGGAGCGTGAACAGACCTACAAGGCATCTTACTAATGGATTTTTTACGTCATACATATCCGATGTAGGCGATGTAGGATTCTATACGCCTTTAGGACCTTCTTAAAGTATGGGAACATTTCCCTAGGATTTGAAAATGTCACTCCTTCTTTAGAATTGTTCTATTTCTATTTAGTCTCCTACCTTCGGTTATTCTTCTTTGTATCTTTCTTCCTGTTTCGGTTCTTTCTTTATTCGTTCATCGTTTTGCCTTTCCATTTGGCAGCAAGATTTTTCGGAAGTAAGGTTAGTGCTGCGTCACCCGACCTTCTCGAACTACCAAAGCACCAGTTTATAACGATGTTTAGTGATGCTGATCGTTTCTCTATATCCAAACTACATTGGGTTGGTCAAAACGTACTAGAAAGCATCGTTTAAATAAAGCGGGTTGTTACGATGGAATGGTCAGTACAATAGCACGGTCTCTAGTCTAAGGCGAATATAATCCGACTACAGAAAAAGAAATGCTGACCAACTTTTGTCGTCCAAATGTACACCAGTGTGTGTTAAGAAAAATAAATTGTTTTTTCTCATTTGTAAAAAAAATGAGCACGTCTCCGTTTTCAGACCGGGCAAGCTATAGCAGGACCGCTTTCCAGAAAATGGGCTTTCTGCTAATAATGGTCAACAGGGGCATTAATCTGGACTCAGCGTCTCAGCCGGCCATGATACATGTACCAAGGATGGGCAAAAGTTCGGGATTCAGGGATTCACGAATATGAATTCAAAGAGACTCCGATTAAACGAATCCGAATCTCCAATTTCGAATCAGGTCTCGAGGAAAACCATGAAAATATAAAAAGGAAGTGTGATCGATGGAATCGAATCTCAAACACTTCATTTGTCGAATCCTAACCTCAGCTTTCTAGGATTCGGCGGAGACGTTTTTTGTTTTTTTTTATCGAACCTGCCCACCCCCCTAAGCAAGCCCGAGCATGGTACTGCTTTGCAAAAAAGCCCAAAACACTGTGGGCCATGGTCGCACTTGAAATTCATTAACAGGAAACGCACAATATAAATTCATCAGAGCCGGCGGGTCCAGGCGCATGCTCACACGGCACGTAATGAGATTAAGGGTGGGGAGCGGGGAGGGATGCTAGGCAGTTTTGCCCAATGGCCATTGATTATAAGACGGGGAAATTAATTTCTTCGTCGTGTTTGTGAGAGAGAAGCAGTGATCCTCTTTTTTTTCCCCTTCTCTCAAAGTGAACATTTATAAGAAAGATGATAGTGTCCGGATGAAAGCTAACTCCACGACCGGGATGGTTCTGGGATTAGCTTTCATCAGGGCTCTATTATGGGTTCTACCTTCATGAAGAAAATAAGAGAGGAATTCCATATGTGTGCCGGAAAAATTTCCGCATGCAACACATCGAACCAACAACATACCCTAACCCTACCCCTAACTCTAACCCTAGGGAAAAGAATGAGCTTTTGCTTTTCTACATAATATATATATATATATATATATATATATATA
>JAWQUT010000060.1:583458-594726 GCA_033807755.1 Ellobium chinense
ATATATTTGAAAAAAAAATTGAACTCAGTATGGCTTTTACTTATATTATTCGTCCATTCTACTATTGTTTTCCCAGATGTATTCGTTATTTTTCTCTATCTAGATTTCATAAAGCTGTTTGCATTCTTTCTTTTCGTTCTTCCTTCTTTATTTATTTGCCCTTCCATTTAACTATATTTTTTTCCTTCTTTCTGTTTTTCTATCCATCTTTCAGTCTGTCTTTGTTCAGTTACATACTCTCACTTTCTCTCTCTTTCTCATTCTCTTTCTTTCTCTCTCTCTCTCTCTCTCTCTCTCTCTCTCTCTCTCTCTCTCTCAGTAAATATATTCTCTTGCCTTTTTTCCCCATTCTCACTTCTTCCTCAACGTCTACCTTGTCTGTCACTCCCTGTCTCTTTCTTTCTGCTGTTCTCCTTCTTAATGGCATTCTTATCTATCTTTTGATATTTCTAGACATCTCTCACATCACGCCGACATCTAGTCGAACAGTTACCTTACTCTTACCCACGCATGCATGCTCATCGCTACAGACAATAACAATATCATCGAATTCCGCCTCAAAAGAAAAAAGAAAAAACCCACACACTTTGGCAGTAAGAGAAATATAATTACACAGCGCCGACGCCACACATTCTTCTCGTCAGAACAAACAACGGAGGTCCTGAATTGCCCCCCTAAGCTCGAATCGGTGACTGATCTTTTCCCCCCTCTCGATTCTGATCTATGAGGCGATAAAACAGAATAGTGCTTCAGTGGTGCGCTATCGAGAAATAGCGGCGGAAACACTGCTGCACGCTATAGGGGAGCACTCGGCTTTCCTCCACGCCTTTATGAGTGGCAGGGCATTTGCTTCTGTATTTGCCTTCCTTTTAGTGACGCTATTCTGATGCACTTCAAGACAGTGTGTGATTGCTGAATGATAGTTTCTTGCGTTCTTTTGATATAATCGTGCTGGGAAAGCTAAAGAAAGCCCGATTGCCTCTTCGGAAAACGGATTACTTTCTTCGTTCTTTTTGATGTAATAGT
The DNA here is from genome assembly GCA_033807755.1 of Ellobium chinense. Taxonomy (NCBI): domain Eukaryota; kingdom Metazoa; phylum Mollusca; class Gastropoda; order Ellobiida; family Ellobiidae; genus Ellobium; species Ellobium chinense. Next base: position 584,485 of record JAWQUT010000060.1, read on the forward strand.
ATAGGTTTGTAATAAGCAATGTTTTTGACGCCGCTGAACCGTGATTTTTTCTAATGATGTCAGGCACAGTGCCGATGTATTATTTCCTACTTTTGATGTAACTCAGAGAAAGTGTTAACCAACACACAAACAAAAACAAACAAAAAAACTGGAGCGCTCAGATAAATATCTTTTCTTTTTCTTCTTCGCAAACTTTTTGATAGAATCGCCTAATTGTGTTTTCATCACCTCCAGACATAATGGCGCATAGGTAAATTAAAAAATTTGTTTCGGAAAAAGAAGAAACAAAAACAAACAAAAAATCACTACAGGAAGTAGAACAGTTGTTCCCAAAAAATGAGTGAGATCCTGTAACCTAACATACGATGGTGGAAGTCCTTTTAGCCAGGGGTAGGCCGGGCGAGAAATCGTTAAAGGCAACGTGCGGCCAACCACCGCAAATCATTAAGGGGTAACAGCCAGACACAGAAAGCCGTTGGAGCAATATTGGCGTTGCCCGTTTTCTTCGGTCATAACACACGCGATTGTCCACTCAGTTGCTAGTTCTTGCAGACGCGCTCTGCGGCCCAACCCATACCTACGGATCCACACTGGAACTAACTGGACTTTCCTTGAAGTCAGCGGTCAACAGAAGGAGAAGAGAAAAGACAATAATCAGGTGACGTTGACGAGACCTTTAAGAGGTGGTAATGTCACTGGTGTTGTGCAGGGCGGGGGCAGTGACCCCTTCCTTTGTCGTGATCTAGTTTCCTTTGGAATGTTTCTTCACACACGTGCAAGGATTACTGGTTCATTCTTGGAGGATTCGGCGTATTTCTTGTGACGGACTACGACTGTGATTTTTGTTTTTGTTTTGATGTGTTATTGGATAATGTTACATTGACTGGAGGTGTTTGCTTCTTTGAAGGAACAGGTTGGTTAAAATGATAATGCTTAGTGATAACGCGCGTTCATCATTAGTACTAATAACATTAATTTACTTGAATGTTTATGTTTACTGCCATTACTTCACTTTAGTGTAAGCATTCAAACAGTGGTAGGATATAAAATTCACTGTATTTGAATTTGTATCAATAGGATCAGTTATTTACCAGAATTTGAAATTGCACGTCACAAAGGAATACTTGTAACTATCTGAATGGGCATTGAAACATGTAGTGAAAATATAAATAATCATTGAGATGAGATAATCCTGGCCTATAATCTAGAAAATATTCATGTACACGTACACCCAGCAAGTGCCGTATGAGTACACACCAGAGACATATCTAACCTGGAGATGAGCGAAAATTCCAACTAATGTCAGGTAGAAATGACCACAAATTCTCCGTTGTTTTTTTTTTTTTAAATGAAAATTTTCCCTGGGAGCATGCATGACCTCTGACCCTCCCCCATCTGCCAAGATCACGCTCCCGACTTCAACGATTACGCACGTACTCTTGGTGTTATATCAGGTTTGCTCTTGACAGCATACCTTGATCCGCCCTTGCACATGCCAGTAAGCGCATCTTCCACGCACACAAATACTTTTTCTTATTGTTTACACACACACCACGCATGTTAGATCAACAGTGCTTTGTATAGTAACAACCTACACACTGCAATAGATTCTCTACACTCGTTCTGCCGTCTCAAATAACAACAACAACAACAACAATAACGACAACAGCAGCAGCAGCAACAACAAGCAAAACTTACTATGAAAGATAGCATTGTTGTACTCTAACCCTCCACACCCAACTCCGTCACCGTCATTCGTCACTCATTCCCAACCCCTACNCCCACACACCCATCCATCCACACACTCCTATATAAAGAATTAAAGATTGAGGTCTCTACTACTCCAACTCTCCCCGCCAGTTCTTTTCGGTATTGCTTTCTTTAGGGGACTTAATTTCTCCAATCTTTGTCCCCTGCTTGGTGACCGAGAGGTACAGCGCTTGACTTTTTGATCCGATGGGTTCCGGGTTCGAATCCCGTTAGCAGCTGATTTCTCTTTCGATATTTCTCCCGACTGATGTAGTCATTACAGAGCTGAAAAGAGCCTGTAAAACCTAACTCGAATAAACAATAAGTTTATGCAATTTGTGAGTCTGATATTTCCATTTTTATGTAGGGCCTACAACAGAATCACACAGGCCAACCCCATAATCACGTATGATAATTTTTTTCATTGTCGTATACATAATCTTTCATTACTTAACGCGCTGCTGAAACTACGGGGAAACTCCCAAAACAGAATAGTATCAATTGTTCACTGCAGTCAACGCAGTTCGTTAATTTACGGATGGATTATGCATGCATGTGGCCACTCGTCTCTCCATTTCTGCATTAGTTACCTCACGAGCCCGCATTATATGTGAGCCGTTACCCTGATATTCAAGTTTGTACGATTCTAAGCTACTTTACCCTCATTATCAGAGATGGGACATCCGATCGTTACTTACGGAAGGTAAGGCCCCCCTACCTTGGACATAGTCTCCAGTTAGGTGGATTTACTTTCATATTTCCACTACTTGAAGTTTTTAATATCAATTTTCTTCACCGTAAATTTCTAAGGAACAGAAAGCCAGCTATCTTCACAGGTTTTCTGCAGTATGAAATGCTTGACTCGAGAGATTCGGCAGAAAGACCAAACAAAAAAAAAAAAAACTGGCGCTCGGATGTAAAGCTGTGCAATTTAATCTAAGCTAAAGAAGTGTTCTGTCATGTTTCTCCTCTCTTTTTATACCTCGCTTGGACCTTTAACTGACCCAGTCACACGAAACTCTCCCCTCAGCCTCTCCCATACCCCCCAAAACTCTCAAGAAAATAAACACAAAAAAACCCCAAAAACCCAGCTAGATAGATCTAATCTAGATGATAGAAAATTACGAAGAGAGTATAAGGCGCGGTCTCTATCCGCAGGACCTGAGATATTATAATTTGCCCCCTGTAATCGAACACAATCAGGCATAAACGGCCCGATGGCCTCTGTGCTTTTCACGCGAAAATTGCCGCATTTCTGGCTGATTGTCGGCCCGGTGTTCTGGTTATTATGTGAAAGCGAGTGCCGTGGTGTGCGCTGTCAGTAACGATTATGAATTCTCGTGCTGCTGGGCTTCGTTCACAAATCATAAAGCTTGGCCTGGGGTATATGGAAATTGGACGACGAATCTCCTTTGGTTTTTTTTATTTATTTATTTTTGTTGGAAATTTGTAAATGATGTTATGATATATTATGATTGTTATTATCTGCCGCGCAACGACAAAACACAGTAAGACGCTTAAACCAAATTATGATTACATTATGGAGTTTTGCTGTTGCGCGGTTGGTAGCTTCCTTCCCTGCCCTTCGCTCTTCACTCTTTGGCCCGCCACTCTCTTGCTATCTTTCAATCTTTGGCAGTGCATTTTCCTGCGGTTGAATAAATTTCTGGCCATTTTGGAGTTATGCGATTGGTCTTGTTATGGTTCTTGTTATTGCGCCTTGTTAGGCGTCGGGCATTTTTCATCTCTCTTGCTCAATTTCTGTCTCAGAGTTGCCAGACTATTTTCTACCAAGAGCTAAAGAGCGCACGAAAGCAAGAGCCAGACAATGTTCTCAAAGGACCTGCTGGGTCCATGATTTACCATAAGACAAGAAATTTTCAGTGAAGTGCCTGTGTACTGGACAGTCATGGTGTTATAATTATCATAAACAGACTACTTACATTACATCAACATAATAAGAAATGATTATCAAAATTATATAGGAACTGAGATCATGCTTTCATTTTGTCTTCATCGGAATTACAGAAGCTCGATCACTTGAAATACCAATTTGAAAGAAAATAAGTACTTTTTATATAGGGAATAAGTTAGTTTTAACCTAAGTGCGTTGGAGAGAAGAAAAGAGTCAAAGAGCCAGTCACTTATTTGGGAGCCAAGGGCTTTTTAAAAGAGCCAAAAATCTGGTATTTGGCTCAGAAAGAGCCAAGTATGGCAACTCTGTTCTGTCTTTATCTCAGGTTCTGATGCTCAGCCTCTCATTCTCATTGCCTGTCTGTTGGAACTGTCTCTCGGTCTTCGCTATTGTCTTTATATGACATCTTCATGCAATTTGATTACACACTCTCTTGACGTTAAACAATCTCTGTTCTTATGGTAGTTGCTCGGCTTGATGTGTTTTTGTTTTTTATTTCACTAAGTCGATCGCATCTTCTCTGTCTAAAGCTCCTGGTTAGTATCTTGATCGTCTTCTTTGCTTCAGCCCCGCCTTACCCTTTCCATTCCATTGCATTGTAATTTGATTGCGCAGTTACTTTACGTTATAGCTATTCTGTAGTTACTAAAAGATACTTTCTTTTACTCAATCTATCTTTTTCTCTGTTATTTTTCTCTCTCCCTTTTTCTGCCTTCTCTCTCTCTCTTTCTCTCTCGCTCTCTCTTTCTCTCTCTCTCTCTCTCTCTCTCTCTCTCTCTCTCTCTCTCTCTCTCTCTCTCTCTCGTTTCTGTCTGAATCTCTTTCAGCGTTTCTCACGTCTTAGGGCAGCGCTGTTTTCTTTCTTGGCTGTTCCTTTGTTCACTGCGATTACTCACCCTTTTCTCTGACCGCTGTTTTTTTTTTATTTTTCTCTCTCTCTCCCTCCCTCTTTCTGCCTCTCTTTTCCTCTTTCTTACATTTTCTTCTAGCCCCTCTTGCTGAGCCGTCGCATGCAATTGATTGCTCATCCTCTGTCTGTTATTGTTGTTATCTGCTTTTATCTCTCTTTCTGTTTCTTTTAAACCTTTCCACTGACCTTCCTTACATGACAGTGTAATTGCCCATCCTCATGCTATTTTTTTCCTTTTTAATTTGTAGACATTCCTCTCGCTCTCTCTTTCTTTCTCTTTTTTTCTCTGCCTCTCTTTCCTCTCTCCCTCTTTGTATCGTTGAGTCTCTCACATAGTCATGCATCCCGTTCTCTTTTCGCTCTTATCTCCTTCTCACACCGCTGAATGTTCTATCCAAGTCATCTCTCGCTTTTAGCCTTTAGCTATGAACATTTTGAACCCTCTCTCCTTCTATCTCTTTCCTTCCTCCTTCCCATCCTTCTTTCCTTCTTCTCTTGCTTTCTCTTTAACCACCCTTTCCCCCTCTTCTTTTTCTTCTTTCTCTCTGTATTGGATCATTTCATCTCTCTATCATTTCATTTCCTTTCTGTCTTGAAAATCATTTGTTTATGTCAACTCCGGTGAAAAAAAAATGAACGGCCGTCTGCCAATCTCTTTCGCCAAACCTCTCGTTCATCCTGTCTGACATTCACAATAATTATCCATCCGCCAATTAAGATCAAACATTGCCCTTTAGGAAAGGAGATATGCACCCGAGAGAAATCAGCACCCATCATTAATTAAACCCAAATTATACTCTAGACTTGAAAACCGTTACACAAGCTCTGCATTCAGTCGTTGAGTTGAATTAATGGACATCCCCTTGGTGTAGGGAACGGCCTTGATTTGCACTGCACGCAGGTTCCGCTAACCGAAAGGTCTGTTCTTTATAGTTATAGGAAGGAAGTAGGCTAATTTACCGTCTAGTCTAGTAAGCTATTATTGTCATTGTGTGGTGAAACTGACCGTGCAGCGCTCGGCAATTAAGGAACGGGGAGTGTCTGTGGTCTTCACCTGAACGCGAAACTGATACTTATCAATTATAGATAGAGCAAACGTCACCGGTTTCTCGTAATCTATCAATTTATGCCTTGCTGTAAGGGAAGGAAGACCTCTGGTCTCAAATGCATAGACAGACATCACTAATGGCGGTTACAGGAAGAGCATTATATTGTCATTCAACGGTCGCAATGTATCTTCGATCTCATATAGGACGGATGCGCGGTTTACAGGTATTACTGTATCACGTGATATCCCTTCCACTGACCAATCAGAGCTGCTTGTTCCTAACTCTTGTCAGATAGAAAGCGGAAATGCTCGATTTCTCACTACAAGTGGTGGGAAAACGAATAGTCCATTTCAGTTTGTCGCAAGTCCCTGGGAACATTGAAAACGTCGGATTATTTACATAATAATTTGTTATATATGTGGAAAATGCAAAATAAAGTTGTCTGAAAATATTGCAATTAACTGAAAATGGGATTAAGTGAATTACGATTAAGTGGGGTCAAGTGTACACATTCATTTGTAAAACTTACTACAGTGAACAGTTGGCCAAAGCCCTGTGATTATAATAACATATGCGTTTGTTACTCTCTCAGCAGAACCAACAGCACGTTTGTTTATATACACCATTGCTACTGTTGTCAAACATTGAGCTGAGCACCGTGAATGATCAGTTCCAAAGTCTAAGAGCGCCTTGAACCAATTCCATCTTCTTGTCTGTACTACACCTTGTACTACTCCTATAAGGAGACCCAAGTTGGTTGTAAATCCTCAAGCCAAATCGTACTCACGCTCTTTTTCATGCTCCTCACTCTCCCTTTCATTTTCGAGATGCAGGGAGAGAATGTAATCGAGAAAGCAAATAAAAATGGACTGGTCCATTATAGAATCGCATTTCAACAAAGAATGCAGAACAGTAAACTTTTGACGTAGGGAACTGAAAACAGAATGTAGTCGATGTAAAGCTTACAGATGTTTGAAGGCGAGTAAATTGCCAAGACTTGGCAAGAAGTCAGATAATCATGAGCTTACAGCATAACACAGTATGCAACACGATGGAGTTTGACGAAGAAAATGAAAAATATCGTAGATCCGAAGGTTGATGAAGGTTGTGGAGTATGTTCTAGCATCTTAAGGGGAGGCACTACCCTTTTCCAGCGACTGTAATGCACATAACATGGTGTGCAACTTATGCCCATAAATGCATTGGCTTTCAATGCAAAATTACACACCAGAGTGCTGAATGGTGCATATTTTTCTCTCAAGGGTGATGATCTAAAAACAAGTGTCATTATCGATGGCATCAGTTGTTTGACACCAAATTTCCCCCTCGTCTATTAGAAACCTTCATGTATGATCCTATGGAGGCTTTTTTGGATTTTCTGTCTTAACGCAGAAGTATCAGAAACTTGCAATACCATTTGACGTTAAATGAAACAATTTTATGTGTGGCAGAAATCAGGAAAAGCCTCCTTAAGATCATGGATAGATGTGTCAAACAGCTGCTGCCATCGCAAATGACAGTTGTCTTGAGGTCATCATCCTTGAGGGAGAAAAATGCACCATTCAGCACTTGATGTGCAAGTTTGCTTGGAATTCAACTGCAGCCATGTTGATACGTTGCACACCATAGTATGTGTATTACAACTTCTAGAAAAGGATAGTGACACATCCCTTAAGAACAACGTTGTGAAAGGGAAATGGGTAGGGTAAAACCGTAGTGCCAGCTTGTAATTTCTTTCTACGTTGCTGTACGCTTCAAAAAAGAACCAAGAGAAAAGTATCTGTAAAAATTCCAAGAACGACTTTAAAAACGAGATGAAGTTATGGGACTAAGCTTCAAGCAAGAACCCGAAGTTTAAAGCGTGCAAGTGTTACTGCAAATCCAAGCAGGTATAGAATCTAGCCCATTGCTTTCGCTCATGTGAAAGGTAAACCTCCTTAGCATGTTACTAGATGTAGTCCCGTTGGCGTAGCCAGGAGGTACTTAGAGATGGGTGCACATGGAGGGGCGACACAAAGGTTACAGAAATGGACATACATGAAGATCTACCATATCAGTTACGAGGTTCTCGATTAGGACCAAGTTGGGTGGAAAGGGGGGGGGGGGGGNGGGGGGGGGGGGGGGGGGGGGGGGGGGGTTGTAGGGCAATGGTTCCCAGGGACACACCCAATTCCCTCCTCAAATCTCCGCCGTTGTGGTAGTCCGTGAATGACATCGATCAGTTCACTCTTGAAGAAGAACCTGCTGTCCCGGGAATACAAAATCCGCTGAGGAAAGGTCACACCAGGACACCAGATCTTTCTCACCTGCTAGTCGCGAGCAGTAAGCTCTTTGCTGTCCCAGAAATGTTTTCTCAAGAGCTTAATGCCAAGAGAGAAAGGGAACGAGGGCGAAAACAATTTCCGACAACACAACAAACCGTGGAGGGGTAAAATATGGTCATATTGTTATTATACGCGGGAAACGCGTGGATTTTCTTTGTAGTCTTGCAAGTTTTAGCGGTTGTTGTGTGGGTAGGGAGGAGGAAATACTGCAGGTAGTGGAGGCGGGTTAGAGGTTTAGAAGAGACCCTAGGTTGGTAATGGTATTATCTCCGCCCAAGTACGTTTTGTTTGTTTTTATCTGAGTGTGTTTTTTTTTTTCATTCCAAGTGTGTTTGTTGCTTGTTGGCAAGATTACTTCAGACGTTTCAGTAAATCTAAATATAATTTGGTGAAAAGGCAGGGCCAGATCTGGAATAGGATTCATTTAATTTTGGTAGCAATGTTATTTTGGTGTTTTGATCGTCTTTCTAGCCCTTGCCTCCACTTTCTTTGTTGATAATATATGTTTTGTTGGTTGGTTTATTGACAGAATTATCCCAAACGTTACAGTAAAATTGTTGGAAAGTACAAGCCAGGCCTGGAACAGAAGTCATTAAATTTTGATAGCGACGTGGTTTGGGATGATTTAATTCTTTTTCTTGCCCATGCTTACACCCCCTTCTCTCTCATCGATGTGAAATTTCCACCAAACGTTACAGTCAATTAGAATAAAATCTGGTGGGGAAAGTATGATCACGTCCAGGGCAAAGTATTGGTGGCGAGGCGGTTTTGGATGAGTTGATGGTCTCTCTAGCCTTCCCCTCCACCTCTTACATTAGCATGTTAGAAATATATGTCCTCTTTGACTTCCTAGCATGTCAGGCTAAAAATACTCGCGCAATGATGATTCATACAGATGAAAATAATGATGACGACAGCAGTCTTGGTTTGGATGGTGGAGTTGGGGGTTTGGAGTAGAGGGAAGAAATGCAGTGCTCACACAGATATGTTCAGTTTGTTATACATAACATTACAGACATACCGTTATACTGTAGTAAGTGATTCCTGGAATGTTTGGATAACTTCGTGGATTTTGATCAAACTAATGGGTGTGAGATGTTTAGGAGACTTTGTGTTCTAATGAAAGACGACCTCCCATGAAAATCTGCTGCGAAGATGCGCGGTGCTGTTGTTCTGTTTTTTGTTCGTATGATTGATGAGTCATAGGCGTCAGTTCGGGTTTAGAGAAATCCAAATCTAAATGGATCTGTCATTATCTTGGAGAGATGATATTGATAATGTGATAGCCATGAGGTAATGTAAGTCTGCTCACTGCATTCGTCTGCTCCTGTTCTTATTTTTTTTCTCTCTCTCTCTCTTCATTCGTCTTACTTTCTCTCACTTCCAGTATCCCACTAATCGATTATTTGACACTCTCGGTTGACGTAATCGGTGACAGTATCAGTGTCCCATCATTCATGTTCTCACGCATTTTATCTGAAATAATCGATTCTGTGTTTTTTTTCCCTTTAAACCTGGAAAGCGAGATAGCGACTCTCCCAAAAGAGATTAGCACTAAAGACACCTGCATTATATTTGGAGATAGGCATTCTAACGTAAGATTTTCATGGTATGGTTAATACCACAGACATGTACAAGACTGGTATTTATAATGGTAATAAGGTTTCTTTTTTCCCGTGAATGACCATTCATGCGACTTCACATCATCATTACCGCAGTAGGCTGAATCACTCAATTTCTTTCTCAGCTCTGTGAGAACAAACAATACCTCTGCCACTGATATAGATGTTGATCACTAGTGCTTGGATAATATCTTTCACTGCCTAAAGCCAGGAACTCTTTCACAGACTGAAGAAACTGTTAGTGAAATGCTTTGCGAAGGCAATCACAACATGACCTGTAGACCGGGGATCGAAGCGACGGCCTTTCGATCTTGAGTCCACACTGATGTTTGATGAATGTGCAGTGAAATTTCTTGTACTTTCAGCGTTTGTTTCGGTACAAAACTGAAAACATCGGCTGTCCCTCTGACAATACCTCAACACGATGCCAGAACTTTCATGATTTCTCTCTCTCTCTCTCTCTCTCTCTCTCTCTCTCTCTCTCTCTCCCTCACTCACACACACACACACACACACACACACACACACACACACACACACTACACACACACACATATACACACACACTCCTTTTTCACTCTCTTTCTCGCTCCCCTCCTCTGTCCTTTCCTGTTTCTTCGGAAAGCAATATTGTCTGATGTTAGGGCAGGTGTGTGTATGTGTGTGTGTGTGT
>JAWQUT010000060.1:594762-631055 GCA_033807755.1 Ellobium chinense
GGGAGGGGAAACAAAGGTGTCAATATTTGTGTTCATATATTCGTTTGTTTGTTCTACTTTATAATTTCATCTTGTTAGGGAAATAATAACAATACATAAATTAATTGGTGTCTCAAGACGACCAGGTATGTGGAAAGTACCACGTCAATTTCTCAATCACGAATGAGCATTTGCGAGACGAAAGTATATTCATTATTTCATTGTTATTGATTGTTGTTTCACCGATGTTTACAACCTGCCTGGAAAGGTGGACAGGATATGAGTAAAGAAAAAAAAAAGAGACAGCTATTAACCTGGAAAGTTGGTATCAAGTTCAGCACAGCGGTACACTGCCCGAATAGAATGTCTTATGTCCTTTATGTAATGCAATAGACCTGCGACTGTTTGTGCGATGGAATGTGCTGATAGTGAGGTAGACAACCTGCCATTGAGTGAAATATGACGCTTTATAACAGCTGCTAACCACAACAACAATAAATGTAAGGCTGGAGGAAGGGGAGGGGCGGTGGAGAGGGTATCTGTGACAGCGATCTGCTCGATTTCAATGACAGTCTATTTCACTTTACTGCAATCCGCCTAAAGTCATGTTTTTGTCTTTGTTATAACACTTTTCGGCACTGAATACAAGATATGAAGGTCGCAGGTTCGGTTCCTGACCAAGGTTGTGTTTTAAGTTCCCTGAGAAAACATTTCATTCACATTTTCCTCAGTCTATGTATCTGTAAGAAGGGGATCTGGTATAGACAGTGAAAAACTGTATCAGAAAGCTAGTGATCAGAACCTATCAATGACAGTGGCTCTGTATATCCCCTCCTTGGGGTTGAAAAAGTCTTAGAGCGATCAAGCCTGCTGGGTTAGTAACCGAATTGTGCGTTAGCGGGCCTTCACCTGGAAACGAGACTGACTTATCAACAGCAATATCATCATTATTAGCATAAAGAGCAACATCCAATACCTTTCGTACAATATGTATCAGCCTTCTTTATGCGGGTATTAATGTGATCTGATCCCTCTTTGGGTGTTATTTCACAAGCTCCAATAATATGCCTGTCTTTTCTCTGCCTTAGTACGTATGTTTTTCCATGCATAAAGTATATTCGACTTTGCCTTATATATCACAGTCCGCTTATATACAATGTTCGATTTATGACAACGAAATTTACATTACAGAATTCTTTTCTGTTTAAAAAAAAAAAGGCTTATTCGGGAACCCTTGCAATACAGGGTGTTGTCTGCTGAAAGCACATTACAAAAATGGAGTAGGCAGATAATAGTTACGTACACAGAGACTCTGCACTTTCTTTCCAGCATTAAGTGTGTGCACGGGAAATGCTACCTCTTGACACATCCACATGACAAAGACAGTGACTTCATTTTAGTGTGGAGAGACCGTGTCCTCTTACACACAAAATACTCTGTTTTCATCTGCAAGACCACGATATAGATCTATCACAGATTAAAAAAAGAATCGCTAGAAATAATTAATCCCAAACGTTTCGATATACTGTATATATCTCCACCGACCAATACGCCCTAGTTTTGGAGATTTTTGTGAATACGAGGCTGTGAGCTGTGGAAAGACAGTTCTCCTTACATAGAGAGAAGAAGACACTGAGTAATCACAGTTCTTTTTAACGGCAATAGTTGCGCTCCTCCCAAGGTTTTGCAACTAAACCGAGTCGTCCGTATTTAATAAAGGTGCGTGATAATATTTTTATGATCCTCACCAGGTAGTAAGAGGTCATGTCACATGTTGGTATTTAGTTTCTGCAGCTGCCGTTATTGACTGCTATTGTGTTGCTGTTGTCGAAGAATTAATGTGCGACCTTGACCTATTCCGGTTAATGCTTTTCGATAGAGGTCAGTAATGAGATGTTGTGACAGCAAGGTGCACGTGATCCATATCTCTGCTCGCTACCTATGAACTATGAATTTGTAATGGCGTTGTTGTGTTAGCACATATTAGCATATTATATGTGTTAGCATATATTATGTTGCTTGCCGTTTGTGCTTTGCAATGTCAAATACGAGTTGGGAAATAATAATAATAATAATAATAATAATTACAGCAATAATGCGGTTTATAAGTGTCGCACCCAGGCTAATGCCCGCGGATGCCACTTCACAGTTTATTACCCCAGCAGACCTGATCACTTTATGGCTTTCTCAGATCCCTGAGGAACATACAGTGCTGCTGTCATTTACAGGCACTGACCACCACAATATCCTCCACTGCCTATAGCCAAGTACCCATTTTACAGTCGGGTAGACTGAGGAAAATGTGAATGAAATGTTTCCCCAAGGCATTTACAACATGACCGTAGTCGGAAATCGAACCCACGGCCTCTAGATCTTGAGTCCAACGCCTTAACCGTGCGGCCACGCGCCTCCACATAAACATGTAGCAATGTTTTCTTAAGTCGTTTAGCTGTAAATGCGATATCCTTTATTCTTATGACAATCTAACAATTTTCGAATGTTAGAACAAAGGCGGTTTAAGTGGCAGCTGCGCATAAAGAACAGCGAAGTAAGACTAGGCAGAAGAGTGACGGCTAGAAAAACCACAAGGGAGCCCACAAAAGAATACTACTTGTTTTTCATAATGTAAAACGCTCTGCAAAATTGTCAGTATTGTGATTATAAATCCATGTAGGAAGCCACGGGCCGAAATACTGGTATGAAGGAAGAGTCTCCTATTTCTCAGTCTTTCAGGTTGTTTGGATATCGATATTTTCCAGGTCATTACGTGACAGGTATTTGTGGAAGCTAAACTGCAGTAATGTTAGCATTTTGCTTTTCTCCAGTCCTCCTCCTCTNCCCCGCTCTTTTGTATCTTTATGTCAATGACATACATTGCTGCACTTTAAAACAACATAATGTTCAACAGTCCTTGCTATTTTGCCATGAATGCTCCTGCTGGATGCCCAGTAGGGTACATACCTTGTGGTGACATAACGCACTCGGTCTGCTCTGCACTATTCTAACGTAAGCTTTGTTCTCGAATTGCGAGAAATAGCGTTATTTCATAGTGTTTTATAAAGCGTAGGAGTGGAGGCTGCACCAAGAGAGAAGATATTTGGCCGCCTAACAATCTAGGTGCCAAAATCTTCCCCCCCTGCAGTGAGAACAGGGACGGCATGCTGCAGTCCATACCTCAGCACTGAGGAGATAAGCTCTCTATTAAGCGGTCTGTACTTTGTCACCTCCTGACGTGATCAGCAGAGGATTTTTTTTTTAGATGGATGGGGTGGGGAGGGGATGGGGAGAGGGGAAAAGGGGAAAGAGGAGGGAGAGCCCTCTGAGAAACGGGATGGAGTGTGCCCAGTGTTTCGGATTTTAAGGACTTTTTCCAGCTGTAATTACGTCAGTTCTCTAAGCACTGTATCTCTTGTTTATTGTTTACATCTTGGTGACCAATATTTGGTCGCTTTTATACAGCGTTTTTTGACCATAGTGCCTCAGGATTTTCTTTTTTTTTTTTTAACTAAACGTGACAGAGCTGCAGAAATGTAAAGCGCTTGTCTCTAGATACTATGGGTCTCAGGTTCGAATCCTGCTAGTGCCAGGTTCCTCCTTTGGAGTTTTTGGTGGTGATTAAAAAGTACCCTCGTCTCTGTGGCCTAACCGGGCATTCAGGCCTTTGTCATTGATTTAGCCATAACTGTTCCTAGAAGGGACGTTATATCCTAACTCAAACAAACAAACAAACAAATAAAGTTTCTTTATCCCCAAAGTGCTCTAAACTAAAATCGTTCTCGAGCCGAAATGCTTAGGGCAAAAGTCTTAAAACCAAAAAAAAATAAGTAAGACGAATGTACCTTCACCCGTTAAAGAGAGGGTAGTTCAAGTTTTTTTCGCCCGCTGTGCGACAGTGATACAGTACTCCAAACACTACCTGTGACATCCCGTTAACTCATTTATCGTGTCGTCTAGCAGCAGCTGTGAGCATTTTAACTAAACAAACACCTAGGAGTGTACGCTACTATTAGACGTGCTACTTTTTTTTTTCTCCTTGTGTTTACTTTAGGCGAGAATATTATTGCGTGGTTCAGATAGAGAGGGGAAGGTAGGCGAGAGGGATAACCTTTGTTTATAATTATGGCTTTTATTTTGAAATATCTTGGTACGTATCTGTCAGAATACGTTAATATAATGATGATGGAATGGAACGTATTAAATGTGTGCTTTCTAACTGTTAATAATACAGCAGTAAATGTGTTCATTTGTAGGATCTGTAAAATGAGATGCCTTTTCCTAAGCTAAACCGCTCTAATAGCATCTGTGAAGTGTAAATTTATAACATTTCATGCTCTTCTTTGCACAGTGTATTCTTGTCGTCGTACTTTCCCAAGGATGTGTTTTTTTTGGTTTGTTTTTTTTCTATATTTCACGCATCTCTGCCGACTTCTAATATCAGAACCCTTTTCATAGTCATGTTCTTTGTATAATAAACAGGAGTTCCCTCTTTCTCTGATAAGAAATTGACATCCTCTATGCGAAAGTATGCAAAGATATTTTAAGAATATCGACTTGAGTCTTTCAAAGCAATTATTTTCTTTAAATCTCTTGTCTTGTTTTGTCATTCTGGATTCTACCTTGAGATCTCACTTCCTTGTCACATTGTTGTATTTCTTGTATTGAGCGTTTCACTACCATGAAGGTAATATTAGAGAGCTTGCGCATTAATGATAGGATTTCTTACTACCGTAAGGACTACACTAAATCTGCATGTTGAACGCTAATGTAATTCTTGCTATGGTAAGAGATCGTATCGTTGATGCGCAAGTTTTCAGTTAGGTATACAGAGTTTATGTGCAACACAAGAGTCTTGCTTGTACTTTAGATGCTTTTGCTTAAAGGTTAACTTTATCATAAACACAGCAGTATCATGGTCGAATACCAGTTTTCCTTGCTCTAACCCTTTATCCTATCTCCTCCCACTAAATTACCAGGAATTCCTGATCAAACGGAAGAGGAAAAAAAAAAAAACATGAACATACCAATAAACGGAACTAGGTCAGGTCTTGCCTATCTGACCTTAAGACCATAAAAAAAGCTAAATCTTTCAAGAAGGGCGAGACGGATTACGTTTGCATGAGTAAACTGTTTACAGAGATCATAAAAAGGACTCATCGACTACCCTCTGATATGTTTTAGGGAGTGATTGTTGCTATTTCTTTATTGATATAGGACGAGTTTTCAAAAGATGAATTGAGACCGTGCTGAACGTAACTAGAATCACACCTAAAGTCCAAGAATTCATTATAAAATACGTTTTCGAACCTCGAGAGATTTTAAACGTATATAGATCTTAAATAAGGATTTAGACTCTGTAAGGGTATTTAATATTAATAATGTTTCAAGTGTGGGTAACTCTGGTTTTCTGGCCAGTTTAACAGACTTGATTCCTTGGTAAAAATATGACTCATCGCCTACCCTCAGATATGTTTTCGAGAGTGATTGTTGCTCTTTACTTATTGATATAGGAAGAGTTTTCAAAAGGCCACTTGAGACCATGCTTGATGTAACTAGAATCACGCCTGAGGTTGAAGAATTCTATGCAAAAATGGTTTCATACCTCGAGAAAATTTAAACTTGATATAGATCTAAAAGGAGTATTTAAACTTTGTAAGGGTTGCATTAATATATAATAATGCTTCAAATGTGGATAACCTTGGTTTTCTGGTCATACTGACTTGATTCCTTGGCTACTTGATTATGGAGTTGAAATCATCACAGTTTTGGAAGGTTTATATGTTTACTGGAAAAACGCCCAATCCACAAAGTGGTTCACTGCCTCTCTGTCAACCACATCAGTATATGAGCCAGTAGGGGTCCTCTGCTTAGGGTGCCACATAAGCGTTAGATTATGGTGGAATCTGTTCTGCCCAGCTGTTTCCTCATTTGCCGCAGCGTGTCGTCTGATTCCACAGTGTCACTATTCTCTTCAGTAGTAATTTCCCTAAGGGTTGTGAAGATTTCTCTTTCCTCCTATCAGCAGTTTCCTCGTACCTCAGCATTTTCAGCCAGCCTATCCAATCTCTCTTTATTCTTAACTCCAGCAACTGAAGTCTAAGAGACATACATGCAAAGATACGAGTATTCATGTTACCTCGGCCATTGACGTAGAGACATGGATAACTGCATTGGGGAAGAGAGCAAGACATTCACTTTGCATGTCTAGGAGATGGTAGACTGTTTCACTCTATAACATTAAAATATAATAATATTATATCCTCCGCTTTTACAAACTACGACTATTTCAGCGAATTAGGTCAGATGTTGGCATCATTTGTTCAGTATCGTTTGTCAATGCTAATGACAGTATCTGAATGGATATACGCGCCTACAAATTTATACACTTTTCAAGCCAGTAAGGCTACACACGATCCAGTTTTTCTCCTGATATCGTTCATATGGAACGCGGTGTTTTACGTTAACATAGACGATATAATATGCTATTCCTTTACGCACAAAAGACTTATGCATGTTGGCGAAAGAAGAAAAAAATATTGTTTCTCTAACGCACTGTTAACTCCGGGGATCGGTTTACACGGGTTTTCTCCTTTGAAGATTCCCTGTCTTTTGTTATGGAAAAGTTATAAACTTCATGCTTTCATGCTCTTTAAAGATGTAACTTTTAGCTTATTGTATATACCATTTACATGTTCTTATGTAGTCTGAAAGACGAGGTGCATGCAATAAAAGGGAAATTAAGCCGTGGTTTTGTGCGTACAGCATCGCTAGTCATGAGCGCGTGATGGGGTCTTTGTTGCCGGCGGAGGAATTTTAATAGTGACACTTTCTACAACCTTCATTGACGCAATTGGCCTGGCGGATGCGTGTGTGTGTGTGTGTGTGTGTGTGTGTGTGTGTGTGTGTGTGTGTGTGTGTGTGTAGGCGGTGGGAGAGGGGATCCCAGGAAGATATGTTTATTTTCAGTTTTGACACGTACTCGTTTCGTAGACACTTCTCTCTTCTTCTCTCCTCTTCTTCTCAAAATTTTCCGACATGGCCACCCTTTCGGACATCATTGATTACTAAGGTATTATACTTGACAAGAACTTGTTTTAACATGAGGGGTAAAAAATAGATCTAGAACAAAAGGCGTCCAACAAGACTGACGTGTAACAGTTCGAGACTTTCCAACGTAGTACAAAATAAATTTTTGCACTTAGATATTATAAAAAGGGGTTTCAGCTTTGGAAATATCTCCTGCCAGTAGCGAATGCCAGTGAGTCTCTTTCTCACTTTCTACTCTCTCTCTCTCTCTCTCTCTCTCTCTCTCTCTCTCACACACACACACACACACACACACACACACACACACACACACACACACACACACACACACACACACACGAACACACACAAAACGGATGTAAGAGAAAGCACGTTTGGCCTTTTGAGCAGCTTGCAAAAGTGCAGCGTCAAAACAGAAACAGGGGAATATTTAAACTTGCTCACCGTTCCTTTGGCGATGCTCACACTCCTTCGCACCCTAGAAAGTACATATTGACGTTCGTCTGTGTTCTGCACTAAATGAGACAATGTAATTCTGACCTAACATTCGCATTATTCATATACTTCGTCGTTTTTTTTTTCTTTGAGAATGAAATAAAGGTTCTGCAATACAGTAAACAAGTTCAGATGTGACCGCAAGAGAGGGTTTGAATAATATTGGATTATGAATGCACAGCAGATGTTGCGCGCCATTCGTGTAGTCTCTCACTAGGCATGTGACTCAGTAGTTACTTGGGAGTAAACGAAAGGTCAAGTTATTCTCGATCTTTTATTGAATTTAATGTAATCCCATTTTTGTCGTTGGTTGAAGTCATAATAGGAATCGGTGGATATTTTTTTTTAATATTGTGTCAATTATCAGATGGCAATATATAAAAGTATAATGAAAATGGCCATAGTATTAAAAATTTATGAGATTTCTTACTCATTCTAATCGAAGATAGGAGGACGCCCCTACCCTTCCTTTATCGTTTGTTATTTTTTTTAACAGTCTATGATTTAAGGTTAGTAACAGGACAGGATGTCTTTGACGAATTATTTTAATCACGAATACGCAATATGCCGTATTCTGAAATACGCAAATCTGCGTATTCTGAAATTGTGTGATTGCGCAACCAGCTCCTCCCCTCTCTCCTCGCTGCTCTCCCCTCNAGTTATCACGCACATGCAAGGGAAATAATGCTGACGTTTTGACACGAGATTTTCGACAGCTAAACCTCAGAAAAATAAATTTCTAAATACACTTTTTTTGTAAGTGTTGCTGTACGCGTCAGCTGTTTGGATTGTCCGGTTGTGTTTAAAAAATACCGAATGAAAGGGGCAAAACGATCCAAATCGCATAAAATGAACATTGCACAACTATAAATATTGGCTTAAGATATTAAAATACAAAGCAATGCACTTCTTGACCGCTGCGCTTTCCCAGTACAAAATAATACTAGCGTTGTGTATCGAACCGTGCCTCAGCAGTCACGCACAATATCATCACACGCTTTGGAGGACAACAAAGCGGGTCTTAAGATTTGATACCCGTCATATTACAGGATGGAATAGCAGGATGGCTATTAAAATTCACCATAAATTTAGTTGTTTGAGCTTTTAAAGAGACTCGTTAAGCCTGTTTCAACAGATTTTGCTATCGTGGTAAAAAATGATATCCTGGATCATATGTCATTTGTGGGTGTGAAATTATTAAAAATGTTTTGTATGTATTAAGTATGTTCGGCTTGACCCGATATAATACACTTATGTTGAGATGAAGTACAGCAGACCTTAAATATAAAGAATGGCCTTGCTGCATAGAAAAAGTATATTTATTATTGAGGTATACTTGATATCGTTAATCCAATAATAAAACAATAATGAATTTATGCGGGTGAAATTCATACTTAATAAAAAGGTACATGTATACATATTTTGGCTGTTTTAAAAAGCCCTTAGCTCCTAAATAATAGACTGGCTTTTTTTTTTTACTCCAACGGACTTTAGGTTAAAACTGACTACTTTCCCGTTTTAAAAGTACTCATCTTTCTTTCCTACTGGAATTTCACGTGATCGGTCTTCTGTAAAACCGATGTAGACAAATCAAAGAACGATCTCTGTTTCCATTTAATTTCAACAATCATTTTCTTATTATGTTGTTCTAGTGTATTCAATAAGGTTTATAATGATTATAATACCATCCAATCCATAGCAGCTGATAGTAAATTTCTTGTCTTACGTTAACTCATGACTCAAAACAGTCCCTTTCCGGACATTGTTTGCCTTTCGCTTGGCTCTTTTTCGTTTGCGATTTGGGTCCGGCTCGAAAAAAAATTCTTGCAACGCTGACAGACATGCGTATAAAATGACATTTCCTGGTGTAACGATCATATTGCATGTTGCGAACTAGACGTGAACTTCACATCTGATTCTAGTTCGTAACGTGCAGTAGGATCGTAACACCAAGAAATAGTATGCCTATTTTTACCGCATACTGCCCGCATGAGATCGGAACTTGAAGATAAAGGCTCTATAGAGACATTCTCCCGATATTATTCTTCTCACCTGCGGCAGACTACGTTTTGTTTGCTTGCTGTATGGACAGTTTGTAATAACATAGCTATTGTCAAATACACATGAAAAGATGCCTTTGTATTAATGATTAGACAGCAGCAATACTGTATTTCAATATTGCTTCCTGTGTATGCCTCACTTAGTCTAGTATAATAGCGAGTTTCGCTTTTGGCGTGAAATGAACTTTCGTTCTTTTACCTGATCTCCCTGTGAATACAGAGTGAGAAAATTACAAAATGTTGTACCCTGCCAAACCCTTGTATCCCGAAGCAGAGTTAAGCGGCGATTGGCAAAGTAAATTGGTATTCGAATAGGCCTTTCCGTATAAAGATATCACATGCTGTATGACGGCACGAATACGCTCAACCGAGTCAAAAGAAGACCACCCCATTCCAGATAATTTTCATCCATCAACATTAAAGAGCCACTCCTAATGATACCAAATCCGATAAAAAAAGACTATATAAGTCAAAATATTGATAATAGTGTCGTTTGTCAAAACAACCATTGCCTCAATGAGTACACTTACGCCCATGCATATCAAACGAATACGTGTGTTCTGGCGATACCAATTCCAGTACTTGTTGACTCCTGCAATGTTGAGAGAAGTAGCATTGCCATTTCAGTGTAACTCACAACAGCACAGATGGACTTGACAGGCCATGCTTTTGGGCTTCATGTTGTTGGACTGGCGGCAATCTTCTAACGTTCTCTTTGGCTTGGTATTCTTAGTTATAAACTACCATGCCACACAAATTGCAGTCCATAGGCAAGAGTCGATAGGGGTTGGGGAAGGGAAAAAGAGGAGAGACTTGTCGATTAATGTTAGGTTGAGACCAGGAGTGACTGAGTTTCGCAGTAGCTTTGGAGCTGTAGAACTGTTCGTGGGCAAGGTTGCCAAATTGGCTTTTTTGACGCCAAATTTCTCAAATTAATTATTTGAAGCTGTTTGTCTCAACTGCGACCAGTCCAGATTAGGTTTTAGAGATCTACGTGTAGATCTAGAGAGAAAAGTGACATCTACTGATATTAAATGAAAAGAGTTTTGTTGTTGTTGTTTTTTTCGGTAGAGGTTATGGGACGTCCTCCATTTGTTTTAATTTTCCATTTAATCCGGCTAGTCTGTTGCTTAGTATTTTAGTTGTCAGCTCTATGCGTATCACAGTGATCATTTAGAGCGACTGCCATTGCTTGGTCTTAAAAGTTTAGCCAATGCGGTAGGAAAGAGAGTATGAGTAGGGGCCTAAGAGCGAAACACTCCACCTCCTTCTATCCCCCTCCCCCATCTNNCCACCTCTCCGCAAAAAAAATCAGAAAGAATGAAAATGTGGGTCTCATATGACGCCAAAGACCCACATCGGCCGAACGTTCTCTCAAGAGATGCGCGATGAACACGTTACACTCATTAAATATTTAAGGGTTTCATCCCTAGAGGATCTATGTTTTGTATCGTAGAGTTGACAGCAATGGGTGAGGACTTCGCTGGTGTTAAAACTCAAATGGAGGAGAAATTATGGAAATAGTTTTGCCCTTCGTTGTTGTTTTTTTTTATTCATCTTGAATTCATCAGTTTAATGCTCGTGTCTGAAAAATGGAAATCTTTTGTTTAAGCTTAACATCCTTTTATTTAGTTTCAAATAAGACCTGCATCAATGACTCGTAATAATAGAAACGTGTGAATATATCTTTGGGATTCACGAACTCAAATTCTAAAGAGTCAGTATGATTTTTGACGATGTGAAAAAAGTACAGTGTTTATAGAGATTATCGTACTTGGGACCAAAGTATAATGGGTGTGGGATTTTCTTTTCCTCCGAGTATATGAGGTTTGAGATACTGGGGTTATGGTCTTTAAACTTAACCATTGCTTGGCCGACATGTCATTGTCATTGCTAGACGCCACTATGCAACGCTCCATTCTCATGTTGTCTGAGTGAAGATAATCGTGTAAAATAGTTCCAAATTAAAACGATAGGATATCATCTGACACTTTTGCTTCTTTTCCAATCGGTTTGGCATTCTCTTGAAACTTGTTGAAGTAGATCTGACACATTAAGATCAGACACTCACAGAAAACTAGAGACTTTTAGAATACAAGCAGCGGCGTATCCATGGGGGGCACTTCAATGAGGGGGGTGAAGGGAAGCTTGTGAGGGAATCAGTGTTGTTGTTGTGAGAGAGTGCAGTCGTACAGAGATACTTGGGTTCAACCCACTAAACCGCAATTTTCTTTTAATCGCAATAATATTTTCTTGAGCGTAAAAACATGAGAGTCGAAAAATGAGACCGCCGCTTAATTGCAGTTTTCACACATTCGAAGGATTTTCAATGCTCTCATGGAGTTGCGATTATAAGGAATAGACTGTTTTGGTCATAATGGGAGGTACGTAGGTAAGGGCTCAGGGTTGACTTGGATCTTTGGAATGGAAGAAACACAGTCTCTAAGTATTATGAGAGATGGAATGGGAAGTGGGGTTGGGACCACAAGCCCCTCATACCCCCTTATCTACGCCGCTGAAGGACAAATGATATGTGGATGTGGGAGGGGGGGGGATGCAGTAACAGAGCAAAGCAGTGCACGAGGCACTGACATCGATCGTGCAGACATGTACTCATTTTGTATGAAAGCTTAAAACAACCCCAAACATCTAGCTTTACTGAGGGTTATACCGAAGATTTGTAGACAGGGAATAACGGTTTAGGGAAACAGGAAACAGGAAACAGGAAACAGGAAACAGGAAACAGGAAACAGGAAAGTTTATTTATGACCAATTGTACATAAAAGTACAGAAAATGGTACTCCACAGACACTTATGACAGGATATAAACTGACGACAGTGAAAATAATAATGTACTATAATATCAATAAATCTTATGGAAATAATACACAGTATTTAGTTTAAGTGGAACAGACACACCACAAAGTTAGTCATACTTTCATTGTATCAAATTACATGGCAACTTGATTAATTTTACATTTCAAATCGATTCATCAGACTATTTACTGACCACCCACTCAAATAGNTGACCTGTACAGATTTAAATTTTCCTTAGAGATTGAGTTCTGGTATAAGAATAGGGTGCCAAATCCAAGATTATTTAGCGTGCTGTTTACGTTTTTAATCCAGGGCGAGACATCATTATTAACAGTATATAATTGTAGCAATTTTAAATAGAGGGGGGAAGTGCTGTCGTGCCACCATTAAAACTGCACTCGGAGGGAAAGTGGAGAGGACGCCAGGGCGACTGAAAGAAGCTGATCATAATTTCTTTTGGCTGTCGGGTCTGAAGCAATGAGAATGTTGGAGAGAAAACAACTTTCTTTATAGTGTGCGTCCGTCGCTTTCGTTTATAGGGGTACGAACGAGGAAAAGAGAAGAGGAGAGAAAAGGTCTCCAAAACGTGAATTACACTGTATTTCTTCAGCGTGGCTATGGCAACTGTGCTTGTTGACTGCATGCTGCTATGTGCTTATCGCTGCGTTTTTAGAAACCATGTCTCCTGCCGATGATAGCGTTTCGTGGAATCCAGGAAGAGCTGTCAGCGCCTTTGTTGAATATTTTTTTTAATTTTGTAAATCTTTCCTTCAGTCACCCTTAGAGACATGATTGTAAGTTGGCTTGACGGTTCCTGTAGCAATAGTCTCCGAGAGTGGAAACCACTATTCGAGGACTTTCTAAACGATCATAATTATAATAGCCCTTCATGAGGAACATAAGGAAATGTGTGGTAGAGTGAGAGAGATCGAAGTAAAAAAAAAGTTCGTTGTTGTCGTTGATATTCTCGTCGTCATCGTCATAGTCGTCATTTTCATCGACATCGTTCGTCGTCGTCATTGTTATAGTTGTACGTAACTGCGTTGGTGTTAATGATAACTCGATTTATTCTGGAGCCAATCACGCGAATTGGGTGTTTCGCGCCACAAAGCTAACAAGAAAGAACTGAGTCTATACCAGGGCTAGAGTACAATGCCTGACGCACCAAAGGGGTTTTGTGTGAGTACTCAAGAGCGTCCAGTAAGCTACTTACTATTCATCCCCCCCTATCGCCATTCTTAGGCCAGTAATGTACAGCGGTGATTGCCTCGGCCTAAGACGATTGGCTAACTTAAGTGGAGGGCGAGTGACGAGTAATAGACCAATAAATTGCTACATCACGAACGTCGTCATACACTGTATTATTACCGGAAACACGTCATCGTAGGTCAGAGACCAATCACATTTTCAGGTTCGGGGTTTTATACGAGTGTTTGTTGTACAATCGCACCCCGCGCGAGCGAAGAAGAGAAGAAGGCTCTTTTGAGGTTTCGTATGAATAATAATGTTACAGTGGTTGCCTTAGGAATTTAGTAACTTTGGGTATGGAGTTTTAAGAATGTTACCATTTTGACTGGATGGATGATAACGGCTCTAACATCAGTCAAAAACTGCTTTAATCCTCCAGGATACGTTCCAGTCAGACTAGTAGAAAGTAGCTGGTAAAGAGTGTTGTCTTGAGTATTAATATTAATCTTGCACAAGCCAAGTGATACGCTTCGGTATTTAGTAATAATAATAATAATGAATTTATATCACACCAAAATCCACAATAAACTGTTTTCTAAGGCGCTTTGAAATGATAATCCGGGTATAATGTCTCGTACCCCGGCTAAATTGTCAGCTCACGCGACATCACACTACACAACTTCAACAGACCTGATCACTCTAGGACTTTCTCAGCTTCAAACAGTGTTGTCGCCATTAACATGCACTGATTGCTGGCATTTGGACAATATTTTCCACTGCCAGTAGCCAGGTATGCATTTTACAGACATTTTACAAACGGAGAAATGTGAATGAAATATTTTCCCAAGGCGCGACAATGTTGGAGAATCGAACCGACACTCTTTTGATTCTAAGCCCATACGCCGTGGTTATTCGGTCTCGCTGCTCCGCAATGTGCAGATAATCTGCTGGTCCCATTTCATATTCCCTGGTGATAACAAGCTGAAAAAAGAAACAAGAGCACAGGAAGATAGAAAGACTGGTAGGCAAATTGCAAATGGCACGACTGGAGAAAGAGAGACAGAGGAGAGAGCGTCAAAGAGAGAGAGAGAGAGAGAGAGAGAGAAGGGATGCAGGACTATATTCATCTGACTTAATTTCATAAATTAAGTATTACATATTTTGCATTTGCTGAATTGTTTACTTCCATGTAAAATTGTACAAAGACTAATAAAGCATTGGATTGAATTGCTTCCCTCCAGTAAAATGGGAGGAACATAAACGATGAAAGTGATAAATTCCGAAAAAAATACTTGCTATTAATTATCAGTAATTTTCAAAGTTCATTTCATTCGGTGCAATTGCATAGGACGAAAAGCTGTGGCCGGGGGTTGGGAGAGCAAGAGGAAAATGGGGTGCATGGTGTCCTTGTCTTCAACCCATTAGTCTTACTGCTAGTCAAAATGAGGATAAAGTCGCTTTGGGGAATAAAATCAAGTTGTTGGTATGACTTGAAAGCTTCATATGTGTACTTGTAAAATTTCATTAAGACAAACAAGCAAACAAACAAACAAACAAACAAAACTAGCACTAGTCATGCCCGAGATGTGATTGTGTGAAGTGGCATAGGTTTACCCCATGCAATGAAAACAATAACCAGTCTGATAAAATTGTAATTCAAAACCAATTATATACTATACAGTTCATTTAAAATGTCTCGCAAAAGCTGATTCTTATCCAGATTTAACGACCATTTGCCCATAAAATCAATGTTTTTCTGCATAAACATTACTTTCTTCTCGATTTCCGTCATAAGCAAAAATTTGATACCGGGTAGCCATTCTTACCTTCAGTGCCTGATATATCTTCGTTCCTAGTTTAGCGACATAAGCCTGATTTTGACTGGCTGCAAGACATATGCCATGATGATATTGTGCTCACTCTTTGACACAAATTCAGTGTGCGGGATAATATGTTGAGGCATGCGATGGGTACTCGGAAATGAAAGATATGAATTGCATTGCGTGATAGTGGAGAATGAGCGCACAGGCGGATCAGAACATTTCCTGAAGGGTTGACGTCGTCATCCTTCGCTCATTCTTCCTCTTTTTCTCTCTCTCGCTCTTTCTATCTCTCTCTCTCTCTCTCTGTGTGTGTGTGTGTGTGTGTGTGTGTGTGTGTGTGTGTGTGTGTCTTTCTCTCTCTCTCTCGTTCTCTCTCTTTCTCTTTCCTTCCTTCTCTCTGTTTCTATCGCCATGTCTTGCCTTAGATATTAAATCTACACAACTTCTTTCAGCTTTGTTTTTGTTTCAGTAGATAATAATGTCCCTTCTTTATTCCTTCACTCACCCACCCAACCACCCATCCATCTGCCCACTCACTCACTCACTCACTCACTCACTCACTCACTCACTCACTCACTCACTCACTTCACTCACTCACTCACTCACTCACTCACTCACTGTATTATAATTCTTTCTACATCTCCTTGCATTATTTTATATATTATATAAAATATATTTTTTAACACGTTTGGAGTTACCAAAACTTAACTTTTCTTCAACGTCTCTCTCATAACCTCACGTTATAACAACAGATTTCATTAACATAAGCCGGTAAAAATCACTTGTCTACACAAACATTGACAATTCTTTACAAATCCCCTTCATTCAGTCATCCCTTGTAACTGGCGCATATGTTCTGAAAAGAGGTTTAGAATCCATAGACAGCACGATTAAAGGGAAGAGAATTAAAAGCCGCGATCGGGATAAAATAATATGATCTTAGCCTATAACGAATCGTAACCTTATCCCTTCTTTTTTTTGTTGACGATCAAAATGCAGATGGCGCGGCGATAGTGCATGAATGCGCTAGACGCACAAGACCCTTCAAGGCCCGGTACATGAATGGTTTTCAAAAGGCGCAGTCTGCTAGAAAGACATTATAATAATTATACAGGCAGCTGGGCTTCTTGTTCTCTCCCACTATGTCGTGTTTTCTTTCGGCTATTCATTCTGCCCCTAAAGAGAATTGGAAACGTAAAAGTAGGGGAGATTTGAACATCTCTTTGCTGTGTTTCTTCGAGCATTTGTGAGCGACGTGCCATGAAAAATGAGGCTTAGGGAAAGGGTAGATCTATCATGATTTCGGCGTCGGTGTGAACAAGCTTATTAATTTACCCCCTTCTTTTATGTCAAGAGGAGACGTGATGATGTAAGCCCCTTTCCGTTTCTAGGCCTAGAAAGTGCTGGGCTGTTACAGCCTCAATGCTGCGGGGTTTGACAGTTAAGTACGATCTCTAGTTTGTTTTTTTTTCTTTCTCTTTTTGAACCTTTAGGTATGTATGCCGTGTGATTCTAAAGATTTCGGAGCGTAACTAGGAAGGGGTATGTCACCCCGTGTGTTATAAATTTCCGGTATTTGACCGTGCCTTGTGAAAAATTTTAGTGTGCTTTCGCTAATGGATTATTAATAATCTTCCTCTTCACACTGGGGATTTTAGATTTATTGGCAAGTCATATCCGATCATGGAACAGTATATCGAATTCGTAAAACTGAGAAGTGGTGGCTGCTGTCATAGTGTTAATATATGGGAGAAACCAACGACAACTTCGACCAGTTGTGTTTTCAGCTGTATGGTTTACAGAACGAGTGATAGTGAGTTCTGTAATTCCGAGCCAAGTGCCTCCTGATTGTGTTTAATAGAAAGTAGGTCATGAAGTTTTGTTGATTGTTGTTTTTTTTTCAGCATGATACGGCATAACATAGCTTACAGCTGAGTTTTGCTTCTTTGGGATTGAGTTTATCTAATAAAAAATATGTAATAAATGCTACCGTTATTATTACCTTAGAAAATCGTCTCTTATGCTGCCTATAACATTAAGGAGCAAGTTCAGGTAATCACTAGAACCGTGAATATCTTGTTCTTAGGTGCAGTGTGTTGGATTACTTTTATCCATGTCTTTTACATAAAAGTCACTCGACCTTTTTTTTTTTTTACAATTTTAGACAGACTATACACGCAACAAAAATAAAAAGATGGTTCGACCAAACGTTACTCATTTTATGCATATCACCGCGACAACTGTTACTGGACTGCAACAGTAACAATACCACTCAGTTTATGGAGCTTAGACAATATCCAGCTGTATAACAGCAAAGGCTATAGCAGTGTTCTTATCAGTTCATTCATTCGCTCACTCATCCAGACCACCACCATCATTCGCTCACTTGCACACACTTCCTTACACTTTTAACCCTCTCTCTCTCTCTCTCTCTTTCTCTCTCTCTCTCTCTCTCTCTTTCTCTCTTTCTCTCTCTCTCTCTCTCTCACACACACACACACACACGCACACACACATACACACATACACACATACACACACATTTATTAGTGAATAACATACGTAACAGATGCACGCCGTTGGCACGATGTTGAATATACACAGTAAATGTCGCACTCACCTGCCCATCCTTTATCATACACGGACCATCCATATCTGCCCGTGTTCCCAGCTTTTGAAATCCATCCATCCTCACCCTCTGTTCGTCTGTCTCTTCAGACTTATGTCCTTCTTCCTCTCCTCACAGATCTCCCACGCACGTACGTAGATTTACGCAAACGCTCTTAAAAGTTGAATAGGTTTTGGCCTCCGAGCACTTTCCTGTGCACTTATCATGCTTACTTTAGAATTATCCTTTGTTTGAGTCCTGGCAAGGGACTAGACTCTTCTCAGGAAATTTACTTACTAAAAAAAAAAAAATTATAACCCGATTGACGCAAAGTGCCATCTCTCTTTTTGTATGTTTTGAAAACTACTAGATTAGCTGATTAGGATCGGTGAGTCAAAACTTGCCTTGTAAAAACTATTAACTATGGTATGATCTTCCATGGTTTGAGTGGGGATACGATGTGTTAGAGACAGAGGAATGGACCCCATCGTTTTGCAATGGTATATACATAGCGACAAAGGTACGCAACATGTAGAGCAAACACGATAGTGCGGTTGTGGAGAGAGGCTAAATATTTACTCAACATTGTATGACGTGATTTCAGGTATTGTGCCGTCACTGTCTCATTGTGTTGACAGCTTTCATGACGCAGTCATCATAGTTTTTATTCATACAGGAAAGGCAAGCGCGTTACGTAAGCAAATTGCGAGTGTACTTAACAAAGTTATTGAAAACTAAATTGAATTGTAAGTGCTAATACAGCGATGAGAGGCGTGCAATTAATGCAGGCTCGGTGAATTCTGTGATGGGATTCTGCCAGCAATCAGACAAGCATTTGAAGTCTTACTGTAAAAGGGCGGGATACGCCAAGAAAAGACATTGTATAGTACTTTAAAGGCTGTCGTAAAAGTAAGCATAGTAGAATGACTGTCATAATAACTTGAAAAGACAAGATTACTGTGGACGTGATGCACTGCGTTGCATTGTTGTTTTTTTGTTTGTTTTTTTTTTTCGCTGTCTCTCCTTTTCGAATAGATCAACCTTGTTTTTACCACTTTACTTTGGCTTCCAGTTTGTAAAGTTTGACCTGACGGGAGTTGCTCGGCAGCAGCTTGTAAATGTAACTTTCGCCTCTTTAGAGGCTTTGAACAGATGTTAATATCCTGTATTGATAAAACCATCTAACTCTGGTGATGAACTGATCCCTCCGGTTTAATGATGTATACGCCATAGTTATAGTCACTGCACATATTCATTGCATTCATACTAGACACTGGATGACACTAATACAGTATAATTAGCTCCTTCTTCTCGGCATTCTTTCTCCTCTCCCCCCTTCTTTCCCACCCATATCCTACTCCCCCCCCCCNTTCAAATCATGACAGCCAATTTTTTTTTTCTTTGGTCTTTATATTTAACTTTGTATGACGTCTCTTTCGATCATTTTCAAAGAAATTCCCCAGAAAGATAATGTTTTATCATTATTTAGACTTCCTTGTCAAAATGAAAATTGGAATACTCCCGTTTTGTGGCGAACAAGGAAAATAATCTTATCGTGTAAAATTTTCTTGACAAATTATATATTTTCCACACACCGACTGCCGATAGAAAGCCAGATATTATAATAAGAGAGAAATATCTTTGGGAAATTGTCTGGGACGTAATCGGGAGTGAACTCACACAAACTGTTAACCAAAGAAAATAAAAATTTGGCTATGCAGGTTAAAACTGTGTTAGGAAGATGATGTAAATGTCAAAATAACGCGTGTATTTTTGTGCGAAATGAGAAGGAGGGGTGAGAAAGGGAGGAAGAAACTTGGAACAGACTACTCTTTTCTGGCGAACAACCAAACCTTATGGTATGAATTTTCGTGGCAAGTTAAAGAATTATCTAAACACCAGCGTGTGATAATAACATAAAGCAGGGTGAACGAACATTTTGACA
Organism: Ellobium chinense; assembly: GCA_033807755.1. Classification (NCBI taxonomy): domain Eukaryota; kingdom Metazoa; phylum Mollusca; class Gastropoda; order Ellobiida; family Ellobiidae; genus Ellobium; species Ellobium chinense. Next base: position 614,722 of record JAWQUT010000060.1, read on the forward strand.
AGGAAATAAGTTTCTGCTTACTCCAGCTCCACCAACCCCTTGTTGACTGATTAAGTTGGTTATTGGTAGGTCAGTGAAACTGTGAGCTAATAGCCCAGGCCTAGGTCAGTCTCCCCTCACAGTGAACCTGTACGATTGAGCTTAAGCTAAACGTGTACTCAAACACTACAAAGAGGCTGGTAGTATACTGTAAATTAAATACATTAATATGTGTGTTGTCTAAACACCACAGAAAGGCTGGTACACATGAAAAACAATATTTGATTTGCAGCCATTCAAAAATGAGGCTTTACATATGCCGCTTTTTGGCTAAAGTAAGTTCTGGTATGACACGAACGCTTAATATGTGTACATTCATTTAGTGGAGAAAAAAATAGCATTATTCTGGGCTACAATATAGTTGTTTGAAGTGGTAGGGGGTTATACTCTTGCAAGGGAAGAAACATTTCTGAGAAAATTGCGATTGAAAAACAATATTATACTCAATGATTCGTTTAATATGCCTCAGAAAACTCAAATTGATCCACAAATACCGGGTCATTTGCCTATAAAAATAATGTCTTTGTGTATAGAAATTATTTTGCTCTCTTTTTCCACCACCACCACCATCACTACCACAACAACAACAACAAAAACAACAACATCAACAACAGCAGCAGCAGCAGCAGCAACAACAACAACAACGACAACAACAACATTAATAATAATAATAATAATAACAACAACAATAACAGCAACAACAATAATAATAACAACAACGAAAATGATACTAGATGACTCAATCGTCTTCAGAGCCTGATATTCCAGTTCCATGTGTAGCGACATAAGCCTGACTTTACCTGGCTGCAAGGCTTATCACCGCCTGGATATAATACTGTCGTAGGTCCTAAAAGCCATTTAAGGACTTACGACAATATTAATCCCAGGCGGCGCGGGCGATATGAACCATAATATTCCTCCCGTTCAGGACATCTGTTTGACAATACTGCTCTTTGGACCCAGTCGTTAGTGTGGTCTTGGGACTCTAGTATTGATTGGTTGTGTGGAGTTATTAGTACTATAGTGTACCATTCATAGCCTATCTTATTACTTTTCCTAGCACTTGCATATATTATCATATGCCCGCCTCAATTGATCTCAGCTTTTGGAATACCGCCATACAGAAACCTGGATTTCACTTGAACTTTACCATAAGTTAAGACGGTATTGATGCAGATGGTGAAGTATCGACGATGGCAGCAAATAGCCTGTCAAATATAATGCTCAAACGTTGAAGAGGAGATGTAGATCTATGTCCTGTGTGATGTGCGTCGATATTAAATTCCTAGGTCGACTCGGAGAGGAAGAAACAGCTGGTTTGCAACATTGACATTGACATTGAATGTGACGTCAAGGTGTACTCAGAGCTCTACACTATATAATGTGTCTCCGCTCTGTATATCAAATTTGTCGTGTGTGATAGCCAGACAAATTAATCATATTAATATTTATAACAGTGATGGATGCAGCTGATGATATGTAAAAAAAAAAAAAGTCGAAATTGTGAACATTATATAATACTTTCATGGCCTAGATTATATCAGTGTGGTGTGTCCTTGCGAAGTGTCTGTGAAGAATGCATATCAGTAATGAGTTTGGAAATTATGTGCTTACAAATGACCACCTGGCTATAAAGTCTGGTTGCTGAAGAGGGCTTGAGTAGGTGAAAGGTCAAAGAGATGTATGACTGACTCAGGGATTCACGTGAAAGTGACCATCTGTTTCACTGCATATACAAAACGTGTGTACGCATATATGATTTAGGATTTGAAATATCGAGCTCTGCTCTTAATGTGAGAGTTAAAATACTAGATTAAGTCGGAGAACCATCAGTCAACAGGATTCCTTCATAAGTAACATTCAAATGGACGCAAAGACACGACTAGACTCTGGGATTTAGTAAAGTTTATCGAAGCACGCAAATATAACGAAACAGAATTTAGAGCTTCTGTGAAGCCAAGGGAATTCAGACACGGATACTAGCAGCCATTTAATGTTGTCATCGTGATAATTCGCGGATATTTAAACGTGAAGGAATATATCTAGCTGGGAGCTGGCCTGTGATTATCAGTGCACAAATCGGAAAAGCTGAGACTAAATTAATGAACTCAGCAAACCCGAACGTGGCAACTTGTCTGAACGTGCCATTATCAAGTTCTGGTCAAGGATAGCTGAGCGTGAAGGAATATACCCGGCCCAGGATAGGCTTGTGAGTAATCAGTCCACAGAACGAAGAAGCTGAGATTTAAATGAATGAACTCAGCTAAGGTGAACGTGGTAACTCATCTGAAAGTGCCACATCCAAGTTCTGGTCAAGGATAGCTGAGCGTGAAGGAATATACCCGGCCCAGGATAGGCTTGTGAATATTAGTCCACAGTCCCGAAGAAGCTGAGATTTAATGAACTCGGCCAAAGTGAACGTGGTGACCCATCTGAACGTGCCACAGTTAGTTCCTAGTCAGACCCGAACTTTGACAAACAGCATGAATACTTTGACTGTTCCTGGAGCCCAAATACAAGGGGCTGGAGAGAGACGACGCCACTCCTGGATCTGGTAAGTCTTCGGAATTTTCGTTCTCTTCCTTTTCGTTTTTTCTAATAATAATAAAAAAAAAATAACTGGTCTGTTTATAGACTGCAGATGAAGTCTATGCGATGGTTTAGGTTACTCCCTCTCCTTGTTTGTTTTAATCTGGCGCAGAATGGTTTTGTGACGTTTAGACATTTCTATTACTGCTTATAAGCTAAAAATACACAACTGAATGAAAAAAAGATACTGTAGAGTGAAGTGGTTAATTAAGATAATGAATAGACTTGAATGCTTATAATAATGTGCAAACGGGCAAATACCTTTAAAAAGTGAATGAATGAATGAATGAATGAATGAATGAATGAATGAATGAATGAATGAATGAATAAGCAGATTTTGTGCCACACATGATTGTTCAGTTGATGTACTGACTGACCAGCCAACTGGTCCTTTCTTGGTCAAGCTTAGTTAATGTTCGCATGATGCCGCGAAACATGGCTGCCTCACCAATGTAAGGCAGAAGTAAAACACGATAATTCCGATAGCATGAAAACCCGGAAGCTTACGAGCTGCTGAGAGTTATAGCTCTTGGCATTCAAACATAACCTGTTCCACTGTGACACAGTAGTATTGTCTTGGCATTATTTAACTCTGAGGTCAGTCTGAGCAATGTAAACTGCAAGTCTTGAAGGCAAGTAGTACCACATTCCCGTGGTACCCTTTTACATGTGTACAAATGACCGTGAAAACAAAAAACGTCTATGCTCGAAAAATGAGATTAGAAGAAAAGCGGGTTCGCATGCAACCTGTTTACCAACCTGAAAAAAAAACGTTATCCCTTATAAAACTGTTTTACTCCTTCCATTTACCTCACGCAACGGAAATGTACGTCCTAACCTCTTGGTCCAAACATTGCGTGGACCATACGTGCACTTTGCAAAATGTACGATACGGAAGTAGCATTCATGTGTAGGATCCGACGCACCCGTTGACCTTATTTCCTATAATAATATAATGGACTATTCCTAGGTACATGATTATAATATAGACTAGTCATAATCTCTCTGAAGCGCCGTAACTCCTAATTCATATAAACCTATGTAGAGGCTATTGAACTTGTAGGCAATTTTGCGACAACAGCATTTGGTTAAAAGTTTCAAAGTTTTAAAGAGTTATTGAGAAAACAACCCAAACCACAGGGAGGTATGTGGGCATACATTGTATAATGACAAATGACCGTATTTATTTAAGATCAAACAAAAGTTCATCAATCAATAAATGAAGATATTAATCAACCAATCAGCACAACAGTCAATCGATCAATCATTCATTCAACTTATCAATCAGTTAATCAGTCCACTTTATCGAGCGTTAAAATCCAAAGTCTAACAGGGAACACACAAGAACTAATATTGACAAAGCCAGATCATGTCGTCAGAACGGACCTAATATTCTGAACAAATGATATCATAATTCGCATAGATAAATTACTGTGTGATACAAGAAAAAAATAACAACAACGGGACAGTCAGTTTTTTAAATAAAATCCATAATTTTTAGTGGATATTTATGAAATTTTCAGGATATTAGTACGTTTGTATGCATGACTCATGGTGAAAGTTTCAACAAAAAGGTCCGACACCTGTAGACGTGTCATGAACAATTTCAAAGGCCGCCTTGAGCTGTGTGCAGCCAGATGAGGAAGATACCTGGAACATGTTCTCTCTTAATTCAATGTCACCTTGCCTTATGATGGCTTGTTTATTTTTTGTAAAATTTTATTTATTGGTTTTATTTTATTCTATTTTGTAATGTATAAAAATTTTTTGTAAATGAGTAAACCATTGTTTGAAAACATCATGTTGTGTCTGATTAGTATCGTTCCCTGACGTTACAAAATTTAACGTAAATTTTTGAAATTTTCACTCAAGAGTTGCTTTTTGCGAATTGTTACCACTCTTAAAGTTTTCTGACGATGTTTATGAAAATTTCAGCAATGGTCATGCATAAATAGATATTAATTGTCGCAAAAATTTCCTGTTATTTAATTGAAAATTCTTAGAGATATGGCGAAAACAGAGTGTCCCGTTGTTTTTTTTCTGTGACACCCTAGTATATAACCTACTTTGTGGAATACAGCCTTATACGTCAACATGAATGGATTAGTATGGAAAGAACCCACAGTGAGTTTATGATTAGTATGAGAGTTTATGATTAGTATGAAAAGTACCCACAGGGAGTTTATGATATAGGGCCAGTGAAATGGTATGTTTTGTAATTTTATTGTCTATACTACTTCAAATTATGTCATTCTGTTGGATGTGTTCCTGGGGGAGACAGGTTGAGGCCTAATAATGTTGGGGTTTTTTTCGACTGTAAATGCTCGGATAAGATGCGACTGAAATTAACAATCCTGCACGATCATAATTATTATGAGTAAACGAAATGGAGGAGTCGTTCCTTTTTTTAATGTTTTGTGGAAGATGGACGAGGAGAGCGAGAAAAGAATGAGAGAGAAAGACAAAGAGAGAGAAAGAGAGAGGATTGATCAAATAAATAAATATACGGTGATCTTTGAAGATAAGGTCCACCTGATAAGCTCCATTATTTTTATTTTTTTTATTTGGATAATAATGAATGTGCACATTCAGCGTTGTCTAAATAAGCCAGACTTGCACATTATTATCGCTGACAATCCTCCCCAATTTTTTTTAAGTTTTTAATGTCTAGACTGTCACAATTTCTAACAAATGACTCATAAACTTGTCTGATTTACTGATGTTGTTTAATTATGAAAGGGGGGCATGGCCCGCTTACAAAAGTTCAGTGGCAAGTGTCTGCCCCCATTCCTCAAATCCGTGGCTGCCACCTCCCTTCGAATAAAAAAAACTTTAAAAACTCAATTACTTGCCAGAAATTGATTTCTGCACAGATATTTTAAAGGACTCAATATTCATGAGGTAGGGGTCGTTGACTTGTCAAGGCCATAATGCATTGCAGAAATGCGTGTATTCTGAATGCACGGCCCTGACCAAAAAAAAAAAAAGGGCTCAGGGAATTTAGTCACGCTTGAGTTGTTGATGGTTAATTAAAATGTAATTGCATGTTAACACAATTTCAACTGAAGGGCGCGTCAGGCCTAATTTATAACTTAATGTCACAGCTTCATTTCACTCTTGCTGATTTTGCATTCTTGCTATTTCTAAAGGAATATAGGGGTATCTACACTTAAGAACAAGATCACGACTTTAAAGAGTGTATATAAATTGTGCCATCCTGACCTGATCTGTACTTGGCACAACTGGGTGTGGGCATGATTGATAACTTGTTTAACTACATCTGATAAGATAAGATGAGAAACACTTTATGCATCCTATCCTTAAAAGGAAATTTGTCTTCGCAGTTGAAATAGAATACAACGCACATTTTAGATAATTCACTTCAACAACTTTGGGGCATATAATCATAGATAATTAATTAGACTATACCCTTTGATCCCTGCCCCTCCCATATTTTGTCATTGGAATATTGTGTGTTCTCTCGCATACCAAAATATCTAGAGTTACCAATATACAACACATACTGAAGTTTAGAAAGCTTTCACACACAGATGTAATTATGGGGTTAAAAAAGCTGTTGCCCGTAACATTACATTAACACCAAAACGGGAGAAAAATGATCTTACAAGACTGTGTAAACCTGACCTTATAAAGAATTGATTTATTACATAGATTCCCTTTAGTTCCGCATAGACGATGTAGAGACTGATTTTCTGAGTAATCCTGTGAAAAAGCCAGGCGTGATAAAGTATTGAAATCTTGTCCATGATGTCTTTTTAAAAGACGTACTTTGAGGAGAAACCCTCGGGCCTTTTCCGAAAAGAAGAAAAATCCAAACACAGGGAATATAAGAATTTTATTTTTTTTTTTTGTAAACTGTAATTCGAATACACTCTATTTCATTTGAATACACCCTACTTTATTTGCTATTGATGATAGAATCAAATGATGACACAGCTAATCTAGTCCTAAGAACCCAACCAATCACATTTTTTTGTTTAACTATCACTAAGGATTAGAATGAATGAATGAATGGATGAAGGAAGGAAGGAAGGAAGGAAGGAAGGAAGGAAGGAAGGAAGGAAGGGATGAACGCTTTGTACAATGGATTTTTTGCGCTCGTACAATATGGTCTAGATGGTGTGTTAACCGATCAACTGATTGGTCCTGTATGGAGGTCAAGCTCAGCCTTATGTTCGCATATTTCGAAATATGTGTGCCTCAATGACAATTAACCGCTTGTTCTCTTGCAATAAGCCGGAAGCTTACAAGATGAGAGCTGTAGCTCCAAGCATTCAAGATCAGCCTACTCAGTCTTGTGAATAGTCATAATACGTCTATCGACGTCAGCGTGACGCAATTGACCTTTCAGTGGCTGTCTTCACGCGTGGGTAGTTGAACGGAATGGGGTCATGGCGGCACACTGTGACCCCTATTGTGTCACGATTGTGAAGATGATGCTCTCTCTCAAGCGTGTGCTCAGCGTGATCATAAAGAGAGTCTAATATAAATAGGCGGACGTGTGATCAACGTGATCATGTAATGTTTAGAGCTAACGTCAATACGTATATCTTTCACACAATATGTTCTGTCTAATTGCAGTTGGCGGAATCGCAAGTCCAGCTTCTTTGCAGTATCTTTCACGTAATGTAATATGGTGGAACACTGATAATACAATCATCCCATGAGAGCGTGTATCGGACACTTTGTGTTATCCACAATTTTTTTAACAAATAACAAAACAGTTGGGACTGCTGGATGGCAGTGTGCTAAGTAGGGAACTGTGTTAAGCACTTGTATATCAGCAANATGTTCGCATATTTCGAAATATGTGTGCCTCAGTGACAATTAACCGCTTGTTCTCTTGCAATAAGCCGGAAGCTTACAAGATGAGAGCTGTAGCTCCAAGCATTCAAGATCAGCCTACTCAGTCTAGTGAATAGTCATAACGTCTATCGACGTCAGCGTGACGCAAATGACCTTTCAGTGGCTGTCTTCACGCGTGGGTAGTTGAACGGAATGGGGTCATGGCGGCATACTGTGACCCCTATTGTGTCACGATGTGAGGATGATGCTCTCTCAAGGCCAGTGGTACGGAACATTCGGTAGTCTTGTGAGCGTGTGCTCAGCGTGATCATAACGAGAGTCTAATATAAATAAGCGGATGTGTGAGCAACGTGATCATGTAATGTTTAGAGCTAACGTCAATACGTATATCTTTCACACAGTATGTTCTGTCTAATTGCAGTTGGCGGAATCGCAAGTCCAGCTTCTTTGCAGTATCTTTCACGTAATGTAATATGGTGGAACACTGATAATACAATCATCCCATGAGAGCGTGTATCGGACACTTTGTGTTATCCACAATTTTTTTAACAAATAACAAAACAGTTGGGACTGCTGGATGGCAGTGTGCTAAGTAGGGAACTGTGTTAAGCAATTGTATATCAGCAAAGTTCAGCTGCATGTTTTGCAGTTTCTGTTAACAATCACTGGATAATCGCAGCCCCTTTCCATTACAATTATGCTTCATCTACATTTGCCATTTTCCAAAGCCACTGTCTCTTAACAAAGGCTTCCACCGTTATGGAAATGTCTTTTTTTTTTTTTAAACGTTTTCTTTTTCTTTATGTCAAAAGAATGTTTTAAAGGAAAAGGATTTTTTCTCTAATGAATAAGTAGTGTTTGCTCAATTACACTCCTCCGTAATTAACAAGTCATTAGGCCTGTGGAAGATTTATGCTGATTACATTAATATAAAGTAGATATTACGACAGTCTAGACTAGTTGCTATTGTTTACTGTACAATGTAGTTAATGTGACGAAAGAGACAAGAGTGAGGCAGACATAGATCTAGAATCCCCATAACGATTGTACCGAAAACTTTGCAGCCAACTGTAGAATTTGAAGATCGATTGGAATTCCTGAGAGTCGGGGGTATGGCTGTAGTAAAATGGGCGAAAGGTAATAAAACAGGAATTTTGCTTTGCTAACACAGATTTTTTTTTTAAGGAGAGTGGGAGAAAAATATGGAAATTCCTTTCCTCAGACGTGAAAGCCCTTCTCTAGGGCCAGCACACAACACACTTTACCAAAACTTTATGGTTAGAAATGATACTTCATGGTTACACAATCTTTTTATTTGTTTCATTTTAATTTCTAGCAACTTTATGACTAATGACTTTTTTTGGTCGACTAGCAGTGAAGCCAATAACTTTTGCTAAGCAACAGCGAGGAAAAACAAAAGTACGCTTGTGCATATGGGTGGTATGAATGACATTCTAAGTTAGCCACATTTCACCGACCACCGCACTTCATGTTTAAATAATTCGAAACCATTAATGTATTAAGTATTGCTTTTATCGCGATCACACTTTTCCGAAGAGAGAATGGGGAATGTCACAGCGGCCTAGATTTGTTAGATTACGGCAGTCTAAACATTCACCTTTAGAGTGTATGTAGGTCTAGATGGCAGTTCATCATTATAATGTAAATAATTCATCAGAGTGCAAAACCATAGTGATGCGAGAAACTTTTCAGAGTGAAGAAAGACATCCTTAATGTATTTAAAAGGGTTAAGCCACATGGCTGAATGAATACGGCGTTGGACTCTAAATCTGAAGGTCGTAGGTTCAATTTCTACCATGAGCACTCTGTAGATACATTGGGAAAGAATTCCATTTACATTTCAATTCATCAGAGTGCAAAACCATAGTGATGCGAGGAACTTTTCAGAGTGAAGTGCGATATATATTTTACGAGTAATATACATTAGAGGGTTAAGTGGCGTGGCTGAATAGTTAGGATTCAGAATTTGAATATCGTGGATTGGAATCCTCCTGTGATCACAATTTGGATGCCTTAGGAAGGTATTTTATTCCCATGTTCTTCGGTCTGTTCGTCTGTAAATTGGAACCGTGCTTATAGGCAGTACAGATTACTCTCTAAATGCTAGTGATTAGTTTAACCAGGAGCTGAGGAAATTACAAAGTAATCGTGCCTGCGGTGGTAATAAGAATGTAAGGTCGCCTGACCGGGCAATGTCTGTACACCATTCTTATGAACATCTTTAATAACAGGAATCATAATAATAAAATAGTGTGTGTTTACTCTTCCAGGTTTCCGTACGGTTCTGTGATTGGCGTGCAATAAATCTGTATCTATCAGTTGGATCAGTTATGTTTTGTCTTTCCAGTTTTTACACTCAGGTTTTGAGTGAATTTTAGGAAAGGGGAGGGGATGGTTTTATACAAATCTTCTACCAATTTCAGGAATGTTGTCTCGATAGCCTTAAAGTATTCTCTGTGGTTTTGTTTTTTTTCGCAATAAAGGCGAGTTTGAAACTCGCAACTATTTTAGGCTCTGATGTAAGACCTTTTAACTGTCACAGACCGTGTTACTGAACTGGATTCAAGAGTGCCCAAAGAACCACACTGTGTGTGTATCAAGGTGTGTGGCTGCGTTTTGCGTCATTTGAGTGAATTCAATATCATTCTGCACCCGTGGGTTCATGTATATTTGCATTTGCATCACTTCAAACGAATGGGGCCGTGCATCAGTGCACGCGTCTAAAATCATTAGTGAATTGCAATATTTGTGATATGACGCTTTTTCTTATAGAGCACCTTACTCCCAGCAATTCTAGTGCACCACTGTAAAAGATAGAACAAACAGATATTAAATTTGATAGTTAACAACAAAAGTGAGAAAAGTTTTGGCATTTTTACTACTATGCTTTCCCTGGTGTTGTAGTGTTTCCTTCTCCACTTCGTTTCTTATTCACTTTCTTCTTCGTGCTTAATGTTGTTGCTGAGGAAGGAATACCTGCTGAAACCTTGATCGTGTTGTTTTGTTACGTGTAAAACTTAATGGTCTTCCAGTTTGTTCTTTTACATTTCGCTTCTTAGAATTACTGCAGTTCTTTTTAATTGTGCGAGGGCGAGTGACGCACTTCCTTCCAAAGTCTTCCCCCTCACTCCTTCCCGACTAGGGTCTATTCCATAGGCGACAACAAACGGAAAGCAGAAGCAGTGTGCTCCTGTGGTTTGTGGGTTGTTTTGACAATTAGACATTCCCATGTACCACACTCGTGGGTTCGGCCATTTACGTTCCTGTTTTCTTTGTAAAGATACTCCACTCTCCATCCTTAGTCGACTCATGTATTGAATATTTTTCACCGTATGCATAATCCTTCCATTAGTTAGCGCACGGGGATGACCATGGGGAACTCCCAAAATATTAGTAGTGTTCATTGTGATTAACGCAACACGTTAACTAATGTATGAATTATACAGACGGCTACTGAATTTAGTTTTGGGGAGCCCAGGGTATTGCATAGTGGAGACTTACCAAGATTTTGTCAATAATATTTGCTTTGTAATATTGTAAGTTTATTTGTATGGATGATGAAAGAGATGTGTTGCACTGTTTGGCTTTGTAAATATTTTCCTTATGAGATAAATAAGTCTTATTCTTATTGTTCATTCTTAGTTTACAAATAGAACAAACAAACTTTTAAAATAATGGCAGTCAGCCGGGCTTCTTAAGAATAATAAGAATAAGAATAAGAATGCGGTTTAAAAATCGCGTATCCAGGCTGATGCCCGCTCACGCGACTTCACACTATTATTACCCTAGCAGACTAGATCACTCTAGGACATTCTCAGCTCCCTGGAGAGCATACAGTGCCCCTTTCATTTTCAGGCGCTAAACTGTGATTACTAGCATTCTGACAATATTTTCCACTGCCTCTAGGTACCCATTTTACAAATGGTTTGACAGAGGAAAATATGAATAAAATGCTTTCCCACGACACTTACACCATGGCCGTGGTCGGGAATCGAACCACCCACGACCTGCAGATCATGAATCCAATGTCGCACCCATTAAGCCACGCTGCCTCCCTCTAATGTCTAGACATCCTCTGCGTAGCAGGTCTACCACGTGATCATCTACAGATTGACCGCAAAAGTTTCATTTTACACATCCATTACACCGCACTTGGCCCAGGCCTCAGCAACGTTATACATTATCGTTGATCAAGTATGTCATCTAAGTGTGATATGAACTGCCCACTCACACCTTTGTCCATCCATCAGTATCGCTGTTGTCAGCAGCTATTGACCCTTGTGACAACTGAATAATGTGATCAGTTACGGCTATATACTGCTCAAACAGCTGTTTCTATGCCGTAGAAAATAATAGCGAGCTTTCATTTTCAAGTTCGGATCTTTTAGAGACTGCTTTGGCAGAGGCTGGCATGAGTATCTGGCATTTCCTGATGATACGATCATATTATTGCACATTCAGCACCAGAACCAGATGTGAATTTCACTGTAGAAAAGATGAAGCAGGAATTTTGCAGTGGACCATCAAAATATTTTGTGGGAACAGCCAATTTGGAAGGAACGTTTCCTAATTAGATTTATATCTAGATCTGATTTAAATCATCACAGCGTGAAATGATGACAACGGTCAAGCGGCATATGTCTTCTCCTTCTCGACTACTCATTATTATTGCCAGGTCGTATCAAGGAGCTGGAAAAAGATGGATTAGGGCTGGACAAAACTGAGATCATACGAACGCAGTGCGTGAACTTTAGTTCAGTTTACTTGAACTTGATCTGAGCTTAAAAGTTAATTTGGATGAAGTGATCTGGATCTGAACTGAAGCTATTTTGGGTTGTTCATCTGAACTTCAGTTTTCTACCAAAATTTTGGTTCAGTTCATATCTACTTCAAAAACTAGAACCGAATGCCGATGTATAAACCCAAGCTTAACTGATCTGATCTGAAAACTACTCAGCTTTCATAGAACTGAACTGAACATGATCTTTTAAGGCTTCTTCCCCTTGGTGAACTGAACTTTCTTTTTTGGTGAACTTGCCCAACCCTGCCAAGGATGTGATGTACCTCTGTGCGTTCAACGTCTTTACCCATAGACACTCGGGAGTCGCTGTCACTGACCTTCTGTAGCTGTGGCGACAACGAGAGCAAAGTGCTCGTGCAAAGTCGAGGCTTCCCCCCCCCCCCCCCCCCCCCCCCCCCNNCCCACCCCCTAAGCTTGTTCTTGTACCCTGGGAAACATGTCATCAAACCAATTGATACGTCCTTGGAGGGGAATAAACTAGAGCTCTCGGGTGGAGCAACTGGGGACTGAAAAGGGATAAAGGGAGGAGGAAGAAAAAAAGGAAGGTTTGGGGTGATGGAATGAAATGGCATGAAGGAGTTGGGGCAAATTCGATGCCTACAAGATTCGAAACCGGCCTCGAATCTAGAACTATGATTCGATGGATTGAATCCGGATTCGAATTGGGGAAGGGGTCTTTTTGGAATTGCGCTTGTCCCCCACGATATATCCAAAATAAAAAAGTTACAAATGTGCCTACGCCTAGGTGAGCTACCTTTTACTACACAGGACTTTTACAGTGTTGTTGTTTTTTTTTAAATAAAGCTTACTAGTCACACTCATACATTCGGACAGACACGAAAATGTTATAATGGCTTAGGAATTTCTTGTACACCGAGCACTGAAAACATTTTGCTGTTGTTGTTGTGCTCGTTGCTTTTGTTTCTTGTGAACTAAAAGATTCGCAATTCGAATCCAGACCAATGTTAAGATTCGAATCCGGAGTCTAACCCAGGACAAGGGGATTCGATGGTTTCGAATCCATCAGTAATGGCCAAGATAGAGACGTGGAAGGGGATGGAACAATGAATAGGAGTAAGAGAAGGGTGAGGGACAGGACAGCTGTCGATCTTGATGAGAATTCGATTGAGAAAGTGAGTGCTGTGTTAAGGTTGCCATGTGCATAACGAGAAGAAGAACGAGGGTTTTTGGGGTTTTTTTTTTTTTGGAGGGGGGATGCGAAGGGATGCAAGATTTCAGTTTGAGGTGTTAAGGTGACAGGAAATGAGATGAGCTCGTCGCTTGAGTGCAATACCCTGATAAATGCCAGAATCCAAATTTTAGAGGAGTAGCGAAAAAAAAAACAACCAAACTCATTGTTGTAAAGCTGCATTCAGCAAAGCGATCTTTGAAGGATATTCACCAGTGAATGCAGTATGATTTATAATAGACTTCAGTCAGCTGATTTAGAACTTACTGAGCCACATGGAAAAAAAAAATTAGAGTTGGGTTTTTTTATGTCAAAGACATTAGTGGAGCAAACCTTCACACTGGCTCATGTCGGGAAAGAGCAGTGCGTTTTTTCAATAACATATTGTGAAGAACGTGAACAAGTGCGTGCAATAGTCCGACATGTGTTTCTATCGATGACTTAATATAAAGAAATATTTCAGTTTCCATCTTACTACTTAACTATTGAAGCTATAGATTTAGGATCTTGATAAAACATGCGTGAGGTTATTGGTAGTTCAAAGACGTCACACCCCGAATTACGGTCAGAATGGCATTTGACGGGGTATTGCACCCAACCGACAAGATGGGATGAGATGTTGCCGTGGTATGAGACAAAAAGGACAGTTTAATTAGGGCTATCGGGGACAAACTTGCATGGATAGCAGGATGAGGAGGAACTCTTGCAATATTAAGGACACAAGTTCCAAAGATTTTTTTAAAAAATCGTTTTAGAACCTCAGTGCACGCATATTGAAAGACTGTTCTCAAGCCTGTGTTTCATACAGAGAAGCAAGGCAAAAACAAAACAAAGTGAAAAATTGTTGGGGTTTTTTTTTTTTCGGGGGAANTTTTTTTCGGGGGAAGGGGGGGGGAGGGGAAGAGGGAGGAGGCAGTGACGAAGAGTATAAAAGAGAACATGAAATTGAAAAGAGAGAGGGAGTGAATGCGAGAGAAATGATTGAGGAAAGAAACGTAACAAGCCCATGGTCAAAAAGGAATCCCATTGGCGAGTCTCAGAGATATAGGAATGAAGGGTAGAAATGGGGAGTGAGAAAATGGACTGCACCAACCAGGAAAGAGAGACGCGTAGAACGGGTTCAAGATGCAGGAACTGCACGAGCTAAAGAGAGAGATAGAAAGAGAGAGAGAGAGAGAGAGAGAGAGAGAGAGAGAGTAGCTTGAAACGAGCAATTTAGGCTTTCTTGCGATCCCAGTAAATAACATAGAGTGGACACCAAAGGAAAAGAGAAAATACGACCAGACTTTGTTGGCAAGGGGAAAGAGGAAATGTTTTCTCCAACCTCAATAGGAAAGAGAAAAAGGTATAGTAAGCAATCGAACAGATGGTCGTATGTCATCTTGATAAAGGGTGAATGAACAGGCAAAGAGAGGAAGATGTAACGATAGCGACAACAGTCAACGATTGCCCACGCAGCCAAGAAAATGAGACCAGCTTATTATGAAAGACTGTATATTAGGGAGAGGGCTAACGAGAGACTGAAAAAGAGAGAGAGAGAGAGAGGAGCTAGATAAAAGGAGAGAGCAGCCCAGAAATTATCAAGTACTACAATCTCTGGCACTGTACGTGGGTTTATTCATCAGACACCGAGTGGACAGTAGTTACAGGCAAGAACGACTGCCCCAGTTTTTGGCCGGAAACGGACGTAGTTCTAGTCGCGTGACAGAGAGAGTGAGACAAAAGGTCGGTACAGTATAGAGGTTATGGTACTGAACGTTGGGTTCCCGTTTGATGTTAATGGCGGAAATGTGGTGTATAATATGTATGTTACTTTTACTTCTTCCTCTTTTTCGTGAGGTCAGGGAGAATTAAAGGCAACGGAGAAGACAGTATGTTACATATTGTAATCTCGGCTACGTCACTTCCGCCTGAGTGCAATGCGTTGATGCAAAATGAAAATGAACATTTTAAGCTCAAACCTTATTAAACCCGAGAAGAGAAATCGAAAACGGAGGGCATTACAGACAAGCTTACATTGTATTCTGCTGTATTAATGAAATACATGTATATTTTTAGGAGCAGTTACACACCAGCTGTCAACGCGAGGCTAGGAATTTAGAGTATCCTAAATTACAGTTAGGACTGGTGGGACAACGGCTCATGAGAATTATTTCATTTTATTTAATTTAACGCAACACTCAGAACGTGCGATATAATTGGGAATTGCCACGTGCGCATGCCTACTTCTGCCCTAACGATCCGTTAAAGATCCGACCACTAAAATAGAAGCTCTATATTGCTCCTTACCGTCATTGATCAGAGGCCTAGAGTGCATGCCCTTCCCCAAATCACGTAAATGCTCAGGGTCGGCTCGGCATGTCATAAGCCAGCCTATGCTAATACCAGCTGATGACAACTTATGACGCATGCGCCTTGTTCAGATTCATGCCACATTACTGATAATCTGCTCTGAAACTCATCAGCTCTCCAGGTGAACGGGCTTCCATTTGCGTGCCATTCTGCGGCTTCTGTCCAGGGACATTTATTCCTTCATAATGCCACATCTCCGTTTGTGTGTATGTGTGTTTTGAATGTGCTATGTGTGTGAGTGTGTCTGTCTGTCTGTCTTTCTGTCTGTATGTCTGTGTATCTGTGTCTTTTTCTTTGTACGAGTAGTTGTGCACTCATCATGACTTAATGTCTGTTCCGTCGATGTTTTCAAAGTCTGTTCATCCTCACTTTGAATCTCCCAGTCTTTTATCATTTTGTTTATCTTATCTTCTTTTACTCACTGTTTCTCAATGCATTTGTTTAGTACTTCGCATTTCTGGCCTGGTAAGAATGGATGCTTTGCCTCCAGACGATAATTCCTACCCCTCTCCCCCC
>JAWQUT010000060.1:643654-697135 GCA_033807755.1 Ellobium chinense
AGAGAGAGAGAGAGAGAGAAAGAGAGGGGGGCATCCTAATATTTCGTTTAAAAGAATGGAAACATTTGTTTTGCGAACCCAAGATTGATGTTCTTTGATCAAATTTAATGATCAAGTTGGATGAAAAAATGAATCATTTTTTTTATAAAGTGAATACGCACATTTTATTCATTGGTTGATAACGACAGACTGCGAGAATGTTGTAACTTTTTAACTGAGGATGCAAACCCATCTCCTCCGGAACATGTTTAGTCTTCTCTTTCTCGTACAGTCCAACAAAACTGATTCCGCTAAGTCCGACACTGCTTCGTCACTGTTTCGTCATAGCAAAGGGAGGTAAGAGATCTTCTTGCATTACGATATGACGTGTCTTGTTGGGTCGTGTCCGATCATATAGGTTCCTGGCTTATATTGTGTCCATGACTGTCATGAGGGTCCACATGGTATATAATTCGAAGATTTTTTTTTTTTTTGGACCCGTTCATGTTGCCTTGCTTTTAGCCACGACAAACGAAGGTCGTGCGTGTCTCTTAATACGTTAAGAAGATTCATAGTATAATAGACCGAGGCTAGGCTCAGTATCGAATGGACTGTGCATGGAGGACGAACAAAAAATAATCGATACAACTAATTTGGGGTGATCTTTTATTAGTCTTTTGACCTTGCTACCTCCTTCTCCCAAGCCCCCTCCCTCCCCCTCTTCCTCCCACCGTATCTCTCGTTGCGTTTCATCTGTTTCATTGTCGTAACCATTCCCTTTTTGTTAACCTGCGTCATACGTCAATTTTATTTCTCAGATTGCGTTAATTTATTTTCTTTCAACTGTGAGTTCTAAGGTGCGCTCAAGGACCACTACGTGTACACTATTTGATCGTTGTATAAAACATGAGTCTACATCGGTCTGCCTGTCTTTGGGCGACCTAAGGAACTACATATTGCCAAATTATCAAAGAGCTTTTTTTTTTCTTTTTCAAAAAAATCATGATATGTATTTTTAATAATAAAGGGTTCATTGTTCTTCCTACACGTATCTTTAATTACGTTATTACTGACAAAATGTCCAAAGGGAACAATGTATAAAACTTAATTTTGTTCTGAATTAATTAATGCTGAATTGCTTTACCGAATACACAATTACCTCGTTCTTCAAAGAAATAGCATTTACTGAGTTTTGGAGACGAAAGAGGAGGGAGAGAGAGAGAGAGAGAGAGAGAGAGAGAGAGAGAGAGAGAGAGAGAGAGATCACCAGTTATTCTAGAAGTTGCCTATCCGCCCAGCTGGTGCAAAACAGGCTTGAAGCAGTTTCACAGCTTATCTTTTCTGGGCTCTCAAAAGCAATGTCAACGTGTGCTCACCACTTATAGCGCTTCCGTTGAGCCAAAAACGGACGACGGAAGTTTCGTCAAATAAAAAACTGCACTTGGCAGGTAAAAAATATAAAATTAAATTCTGTATCACAGTAAAATAAAAATATAGAAAAAGATATTATAAACGTCACACACTTAGTAAAATTATATCAAGATTCAAAATTCAATGTCTTTCTTAGACTGTGAGCCAATAACATTAATCGGAATACAGAAACTGCAAGAAATCAGTGAAAGTGAGAACGGAAGGAAGGATATCCTCAGACTGTAGTTACAATAATAATATGCGCAGCAGTTGATGAGATCACCGGAGTGACTTTATCAATACACCATCTTTATTGCATATGATGGTTTTCGAAAATGCTTTTGGGGAACGGAGGGGAGGGGGAGGAGGGGAGACGATGATGGGAAGAAAGAGGAAGAGGGTCAAGCGAGGAAGAACGACATTTTCATCGAAATCCTGAGCACCTTTCTCCGCTGCGATTCTTCGTTCGTAATCTTGCGGAGACAACAATTCACCTCGGGTCTTTACACAGTCAATAGGAGGCCTCTTAGTCAGGGTCTGACAGGGTCATTAGGTCCGATGACTTCTTAGCTGTGAAGAAGGCCTCGGGGGCAAACGGAAGGGCAACATGAGAGGCCCCAAGATTAAGCGTCTGAACTTAAACAAAAGAGGATTGCCTCTCTTGAGTGGGGCTCGATATGCTCCTGAGGTTCGCCGTCTCGTTGCGCCCGCGCTGCCCATTTTCTGGGAGAATATGGAGAGTTTTTATGACTAGATGAATTATTTGCCTGCTTAAAAGATTCCATATTATACATTTATATAATAGTGGCAGTATCAGGTTACTGAGATCGCAAGCTCAGTGCATATAGGGAAATATAAAATTATATCGATACAAGAACAGGACGTTTTTAGTATAGGCCTACACTATTCCCACGCAATTTATGTCGTAAATTCAATATCTTATATAGTTAACACACACAGAATGATAATGTCCATCATTTAAGGACATTATTTTATTCTGGGCTTTTTTAGCTGTCTCCGAGTAGGGCGACTGCTATATGTTACTATAAATACTGGCAAAACCACGAATGGCACAAGTTCTCTGTTCTGAGATTCAATTCACAGGTTTATTTCCATTGTAACAATGTTACAAAAAAAATACGGCTATCGATCTATGGGACTATAAAAGAGGTGGGTAGTGAGCGGACTCAAACAGATGCTCACACGGAGTAGTATAGAGTTACTTATTCTGTTACTAAGTGCTCCGTTTCCATCTTGAAACAACACCTATGGGACTATAAATACCACCAAAACCGAGCCTATGTTATAAACCTTCTGAATAGGGACAGGCCTCTGGGGGACAATAAATACCACCAAGACGACAGTATCGCATAAACAAAATGGAGAGAGAGAGAGAAAAAAAAACTCGCATCCAATGTTCTTCATCTAGGAAAATTATATTTGGCTTTTTAGAAATCTCAGAAAAGGGCAACCGCTGAAGTGCACTGTAAAATGTCAGTTGTACTTGTGAGTTTGTATCCTCATGGTGATCGCCTAATTGTACTTTTTTTGTACTTAAGCTTATTAATAAACTTGTTAAACATATTTAGATACTGCCTATAATTAAAGGCATGTAAATGGAAACCGGCTTCATACTTCTGTGTATATTTATTCTTTATAAAGGTGTTTTGTCACAAGAAATCTTCATTTTAACCAGTGAAAACTCCTACAAGAATTACAGCTTACCTGACTGGCCAAAAATCAACAGGCAATTTCGTAAAGGTCATTGGCTTCGGGTAGACGTGTTTCTATTGGCCGCAGAGTTAAGACACCGTGAAGATACTATATGAGTGTGTACACAATGTTGCTCTACCTGTGCGAGTGTCGCGTTCGCGTCACGCGTGTTTATTATGAATGTGATCCATCGTCAGTGCTCATAATTATGTTGATTTCGCAGACATCTCAATATGGTCGGGTGGTCTGGGTATGAATCCATTAGATCTTGTTCAACAGAGATGGCAAAACCGAGAGCACTGTGTTCATCCAGCGTGAAACACGCATCCCATACCTTGCAAGAGCTGTGTCTATCTGTTTTCCTTACTGTTTTACTCATTTCTACCTTTGCCGCGACGCCTGGCTAATAATATTTGTGCTGGATGTAGCTTTTTGCAGTTTAGGTTGTATGTCGTTATAATAGGAGGTTAGAGAGATTTTCTAGTAGGTTTTTACTTTTCTAACTGTTTAAAAGATAAAGAACAGGGTTTTTTCGATCATTCCTGGTCATCCAAACTCGGTTTAATGGTAACAGTTTGGATAGTCTCAACGGGACGCGATTAAAGGGAGATTGTAGTCATCAAACCGATAGGTTTTGGGCAAACTCTGGAATAGCAGCAGATTGAAAGAAAAAAAAACCGATATCTCCACTCCTCCTTTGTCTCTCTTTATCTCTCTCTTTCCTTGTTATCCATCAATATTTTTCTTTTTTACCAATCCTTCTCCAACCCCCTCCTCCTAAAAAAAAACAAAAGACGTGAGGGAAGGGGGAGGAGGTCTGGACCAATGCCCCATCGTCCCATTGATAAATCCGCCACCGTCCATCATGTTACTGGCATCCCAATATGCTGTACCTTAGTCGTAGTCCGGTTAGAATGCAAAAATACCAGACAATCTCATTACGAAAGTAATGACTTATATAGTTTGCTATGATTAGTAGTACTTCAAATTTAAGAAAAAATTCGGTTAAGGTTACCACTTACACATCATTATCGAGATCCATTATGACTTCAGAGTGTCACCAACATGTGATAAAATAGATAAGCAGCTACATTTTTATAACAACGTATAAATATATCTCTGTTTCTATCTATTGGCTGAACATCAGAGGTACCTTTTCCCACGACACACCGTGATCATTTTTTTTTACTATCCCATAAAGCACCCTCGTTTTCAGTTAGCGGTAAAGCACGCTCACGCGAAAGCGTGCCGAGAATAGCTGCTGGAGTTTTGGACTCGGCACAACTGATTTGGAGCCGTTGTCAGTTTTAATTGTTGCTGAAGAAACGCTGGATTTCCTGCTATTTCGATTGGAGGCTCCATGCTGTTTGGCGGTTTCGCACCAGAAGTGCCAACATGTTGCCGAGAAAATGAAAGCCTCGTGCTTCTGTAACAAGCTCGTTAAGGGTGAGAGCTGTTTGCTCTCTGTTTGCTGCTCACAGTGCGTTTTGAACGGTTGGCTTTTATTGGGTGTCATAGGTTTTACAGGCTTAGCCTCCATTTGCTGCTCAAATTCCTTCTCTTTTTTCTTACGAGATTCTTGTCTCTTTTGTTTCTTAACCGCTTTTTTTCGCCCCCCCCCCTTCCTCCTTCCTAAGTGAAGTGTTATCTTCCTGCTTCTTATATTAAGCTCTGCATCCGACTAAAAGAGTTTTTATTCTCTTAGGATTGTATCCTAGTTTATTCATCCATCCATCCATCCATCCATTCATCCATCCATCCATCCATCCATCCATCCATCCATCCATCCATCCGTCTGAGCGTCCGGCCGTCCGTCTGTCCAATCGTGTATTGTCCATCTCTCCTTCTTCCCATCAATTCTTCAATCAGTCAGAATCTAACACATTCCCACATCTCTCTGGATTTATTTCCCTATATTTCTCTCTGACTGTCAGTCAGTATGTCCTTCCGTCTGTCTCTACATCTAGTGTCCTTCCCCTCTCCTTCGATCCCACCCGTCTGTCACCAATTATCCTAAGCTCCACAATTCATCCTGCCTACGGCGCACATTTTTCACACTTGCATTAACTTCTGAGTCCAGCATCGCCCGGTTCCCATATCATGTCCTTACTTGTAATCACTAGAGCTCCGGTCATTTCTCTGAATCTATACTCGCATGCCAAACCGAAATGACCGTATCTCTTCTCCCCTACTTTAACCATGACTTACGAGGTTCTCGCGACGTCCTGGGTAGCGATTTGCCCCGCTTCAAGCCGAACATCTATAGGCCCGTTATATTGATTTGGCCATGTTTTTCCTCACCACCCTGGCACCGGGCAGCGGACGCTGGGCCCCAAAATAAGCTTGCGAGATACCCAATCGCCATCGTTCCACACATCATAGGCCCAGTCTTTTGAAACTGGAGGAAGTGACAGGACGGCTAACGGAAAGGGAGAAATGAGGGAGAACGGAAGAAATGAGCGCCAATGAAAGGAGAGGACGCACAGGAACTCTGCACACAATGAAAGGGGTGTATGACCGCTTCATGTTCGCCATGAGAAGGGACTTTGAGCAGAGACCCTGATGGTGAAAAGCACTCTGATATTATTTTATGTAGTACCCGACCACTGCCCTTTCATCTTGTCATAAGATGTGTCCACAATAGCCTGAGCTTTCGGAGTTCTCCCCAAACTTCATTTACTCGGCGGATTCAATGGAAAGGGTTCACTTGTCATACCGACTGTCCTGGGTTTGTCTTATGATCACATTTGCCGGTTTGGCCATTTCAAGGACATTTCGCAGCGAAAGCTGGTGTAGTTGGCGAGCACTGTATTACGACCTTCACTCCGTGCCATATTTCATAGGTTGGTACCGGAAGTGACGTGGATCTGAGCAGTCTGTATCGAGTAACAACACAAGGCAACCTCAACCATTAGTTAATGCAGTTGACGTAATAACAATAATGACAACTTGACTAAGTATACCATATTCTCATTAAGACAGCTGAGCTTCGTGAACACATTGTTCAACACAACCCATTGCCAAGTGCACTCCCATTGAACAGTCCCAATTGCTTTGTTCATAATAAACACTTCGGATAACATAAAACCTCTGATAACACGCCATGAACAGCTTTGTCGGAAAAATGGGATGTATTTTCAGAGTTTTACTCCTTAGGAACACTTCCCACTCTCCTTCCATTTTCTCTCTCAATTTCTTTGTCTCTCCTCTCTATCTCTCTCTTTTTCTCTCTCTCTTTTTCTTTCTCGCTGTCGACGCATCCTTTTCTCTGTCATGTCCACTGAAAAGCAGTTGTCGCGTGGATTTGCTTCCTTCCTGTACCCAGCCGGCGGATAGATTATTAGTCTGACATACAATTGCTTCTTCTCGCACATCCAAATGTGTCTCAGACCATCAGACCACTCAGAGACATCTTGATGATCTACTTAACCTAATCAGTTTAAGCCCATCACTTTGAAGCAGCTTCATATTGAAACTTTACACAAATTATAACAAAGATCATTGCAATGAATAATGGAAAAACAGACTGTCCACTATAGCATGAGCTTAGAAGTGTGTGAAAGGTGACCGTATTGAACTTTCTGAGAAGTCAGTAATTCGAAAAGTTAGTGATCTTTCTGAGAAAAACCTATTTTTAAAGTATGAGGTGATTTTTGTCTCTATCGCTGGCCAGTCACGTTTACTTACCAGGACGAGATAAAATGAATCGTCCTTCAAAACCAGAATACTCTGAAAATTTCAAAAAGAAAAAAACAAACAACGGAGGAAAGAAAGTGCACATTTTCGCGTTACGCTGATAACATAGTGGGAATGTCATGTTTAATTTTCCCTCCTAATGCTCTCTGTACTCGCTACCCGCAAGGGGACGGTGTTGCTTTTGATATTTAAGTGCTTCGTTAAGGACGCACTGTGTTCTCCTTTCATCAGGTCTGTCCCACTCCTTCATTTACATCTTCGGTGAGAGTATTTTCCCCTTTGAACCGTTAATGACGTAATGTTGTTTGAAGTGCTGCAGTAATAACGAAGCCATTTTCCCCCTGTCTCTATAAATAGATTTTTTTCTGTCTGTATCTGTTAGTCTGTGTACCCATTTCTGTCTGTCTGTCTGGCTGTCTGTCTGTCTGTCTGGCTGGCTGGCTGGCTGGCTGGCTGGCTCGCTGGCTGGCTGGCTGGCTGGCTGTCTCTTCCTGCCTGTGTATCTTGCTGAATGTCTGATTGACAGTCTTCCTAGCTGCGAGTCGGCTATCTGGTTCCGACTGTGTGTCTGTTTGTCTGTAACTGGTTATACCGACCTTCTTTCCATCGACTTTCTCAATCTGGCTCAGACTTGCTTGCCTTTCTGCCTTCCTGTGTGTCCGTGTGTATGTGTGCGTGGGTGGACGAGTGGGTGGGTGGGCCGCTGGACACCTGTGCTTTGTCCGTCTTTGAGTTTCATTACTTCCTCACTCCAATCAACCTGATGGGAGGCCTTTTCGAAGCTTTTTACCCTTCCAATCCTCCTGCCTCTCTCCGCAGCAAATACCATTGCCTCATCCTCTTTTTTCCCCTCACCCTTCTCTTCTAGTTCTCTGCTTGGCTCAGTTAGTTGCCTTGAACACTCACCCCCCGACTCCCTTCGAAGTTGCTGCTGTGAGGCAAACGAGGTTGGGGTCACATCCATGTAGATATGAAAGATAATAATGGCAACAAACAAACAAACAAACAAAAATGGCTGATTTGACTGTTGATAACATCCACTAGAGTTAGATGACCCAATTCAGAGGACAAAGTCCTAGATAAAGGGTGAGGGCACTTAACGAGAAAGACACGGTCCTGACCAACAGCCTGGAAGAGATAGAAACGTAAAAACCATCAAACAGCCATGACGGAAAGTTCCATGTTGTTTGCCGGTTGTTTTAATGTAGGCTCTTTGTACCCATTAATAACTTAATGGGCGCATTATCAACTTCCGGTTCTTATTCGCTATCTCTCATTTCTGGGGTGCTTCTTTGTATGTGTAGGGAATGAAAATATTAGATGGCTGATTCGGATTCTCACCGGAAGTCCAATTATGTCATTTTTTAAAAGAAAATGGTTTTCTAAAGGTAGTATACTCATCTCTTAAGTTTCGTTTCATTTCATTTATTTCATTGTGAACCCAGGCTGCAGTATGCAACATATGGGCAAATGGATACAAAATACAAGGCAAATACATGTGAGCGACTAAGCAACCATTCATCATAGTCTACATTAAGCAGTAAAGTGATCAATTTAAGTATAATAGTGGTATCATAAACGATTCAAGGGAAACACACACACACACACACACGCACACACACACATACACACTGTCACATACACATACTCACACACACACACACATAAACATACACACACACACTCACACGCCCCCACACATTCACACACTCACACCACGCACACAATTAAGGTATTAATATGAGGTAAGTATTACATTGCAGAAAATAGCGAGATTTTGAAGAATACTTTTGCCCTGACTGGCAAAGAGTTCATGGGCTTTCAAAGTATTTGGGTGTCTATGATATCTAGTCTTAAGTAATTTGTGCCTGTCAAATGAAAATTTTTGACATTCAAACAAGGCGTGAAACTCATCTTCTAAGCCAGAGTTACAGTGTTGACAAACGCGATCTTCAACACTTAAGTTATGCCATCTGCCAGTTTCAACGGGCCAACGCATGCGGTAAAGGTCTGTTCTGCGCATACAGTGAAAAGGAGTTTTTGTACAATATGACCTCACAATCTTGAACACCATTTATTTGAAAAACCTGGATACTGGATGTGTGTATCTGGACGGGAGTCCCTAAATTTCTCCATATTGTGCAAGTTTACCTTGAAATCCTGCTATGTAGAGTGCTGTCCGCTGAAAGAAATATACCAAAGGAAAATGAGCAAAAGAAATGTGTGCACTATAATAAATTTCGCACTTTGTTTTGGCAGTATTAGATTTTACGCACCAGAACTGCTTCCCCCTGATACACACACTTGACAAAGCTAAACGGCTTCCATTTTGTTTGTAGACACCGCTTCCTCTGACATGCTTAATACCAGGTTTCAGCTGCTGGACTAGGATAATTTATTAAAGATTCAATAAAAGACCCCCTAGTCCAGGCGTTTCCTTGTATTCCACGTACCAATGTGATTAAGACTTTAAGATTTGTGTGACTAAGATGGAGGGAAGGAAGGAAAGATATTTTTGTAGATGGAAATGATGTTGCTCGTGAAGTGAAACAACCAGCAGATTCAAAAATTCAGACTAAACCTTCTGGATTTCGAGATGATGAGGTCCTTCTATGTTCATTGCTGTCATTGTCTCCATCCATACTCTCTTAATTTAGTCTCGTAGTGCAACAACTGCTTTGCAAAATCCTGTCTTTAGGAGCAAATTTTATGGCAATATCCAACTTTGGTTACGCAAAGAAAATTTTGTTATTTTTAAAAATAAATATTCCTTCATCTTTTGCGCAGTTGTTACTCTATGTACGTAGCATTTCAAGAGCAATAAATTCCTCATCTTTTCATCAGCTCTTTATCTTCTAATTTGTCCCCTCTTACTTTCACCTGTTGCTCCAGTTATTCATGTTCCTCAAGCCTGCTTTTTTCAAACCTATATTATGGCCATCCCACCCACATATTTTTTAAGTTGTTGACGAGCAGCTTGCCTGTCATATAGCAAGATAAAAAAAATCAGACTAACAAATTTCTATCTTCCACTTCATTATCTTTCCATTTTTCGTTCACCCTTATTCCTCTCCTCCTTATCTCTCAGTCCTCTCGCCTCTACCTTCCTCCTCAATGCCCGCTCTTTCAATCAATTGACATCGCTGTCGATTAGACCGGCCCGTCCGGGGCCACTTGGAGAGCTGGGAGCGTGGTGGGAAACGATTGAGGCTTTTTCCTATAGCCCTGTTGCCCTTACGCTCTTGCGGTGAGCATGTCAAATCTCACACTCACACTCACACTCCTTACGTATCGCCGATAGTCCATCTTCTGTGTGAGTGTGTGTCTGCGGAAATCAAACCCCACGATCGCACGTGCTGTCAATGGAGGTGTATAAAGTGTTGCCGTGTTTATTTTCTACCTTTATTGTGATTCGATCCGACTGACGTTGCCGGTGTTCTATGACTGTGTAGATGTGCAGAGATAGAGGTTACCATACGGTCTAAGGCTAGCTAGCCAGGAGATGTCCAGGCCTATGGTACTGTCTGAGTTAATTTGTGCTGTGGTGATAAAAATATGTCTGTTTAGGTGTCCGTTTAAAACCGATATAATAATGTTTATGTGTTTCCCTAAAGTGTTACTTCCGCTCTCATTCTGTGAGATGTAATGATAGTTTGTGACGAAATTTATGGCTTGGCAGTGAATCCTGATTTTTAAAACGTTTTTTTACCTCTTTTTGTGATAAGTGTTGTTTAGAAGACCGAAGAAGATAACTGTTATGATTTATGTGGATGTGCTGTGCACGTCGCTCAGATTCGAAACGGAATTATCTACATGCTTTTTTTTTAATGTTCGTTCTTGCGTCACGAAGATGCCAGGGAAGCATAGAGTACAGAAGTATGTAAATTATCTGTAAACAAAATATTTTGATTTGTGGTTGTCAGCTGCAGTGGGTGGATTTTCCAAGAGGTGCATGTTTTAACTAAAGGACTTAAGAGTGTCGGATTTGTTAAACAAATTCCCTTTTTAGTGCTAGATTTTAGCAACAGCCCACAGAGGCTTCAGCGTTCATCAGAGTGATGCTCGGTGTGGAAGAAATAGATCTACACGTTGTTCCTCTTCACAACTGCACATCTTCAGAAAGCTTATAATTATTTTTTAAAGAATTTTGCTCAAGATGGAGGAGATATATTTCCAGTATCATCACTTAGTGAAGAGTTAACCTCTTTTGTCTACTTGTGTCATCACATGGGAAAGCCGCTCTGGCCAAACTATGCAGAGACTTAATCTACATATGGTGTGAAGTTTTTTTCCCTCTCGTTGGTGTCGTTGTTGTTTATATATTAATGGCTTAGTCTACGAAAATGCAATATTTTTGTTTTGAGGGATATAGTCTTTAGGGCTATTTGCATAAAGGAGGAGATACACTATTTTGTTCCATCACCCTGTGATGTCTAGTCTACGCGTTCCCAGCACATGGAAATGCCACACTGTGCACATTAAGAGAGCACTTAATTAGGAGAAACGCATTCTATGACCAATGCAGCCCCTGTGTCTGTTGCCTGTGGCATGGTCTCGCTGTTGTAAGTGACAATTCGGGTGAGATTGCCCTTGCGAAATAGGTAGTAATGATATAAAGTGTCACCGGCTTGATGATTGATTTCTCTATGCCTTGTGGTTATTGTAATGATGTGGAGGAGGAGGAGGAGGAGGCAGGTTCATGAGCTCTCACAGGAGAACATAATTACGATCTAATGTGGGCCAGTATTTGTCTGGGTTATTATGTTTGACTAGAGAAGTCAGCTTTTTTCTGGGTTACCATTGTTCTTTCCTCACGTTGTCTCTCTCACATATAGGCATGTCAGGCAGTATACAATGATCATTATCGCACGTATGCAGACTGGACAGAAAGAAATCTGTAGCTGACGTAGAAATGATCTTGAACATTTATCTCCATCACTCCGTACTTTCTTACTGATTCCTTGTTAAATATGATTTCTGTATCTTAAGTGAGGCTTTTGCATAAATGAAGGTACTCTTATTCTAATTAAAGTTCCTTTTTCTTAGGTGAAGTTTATGCTTGAGTAAACTTAGGTAAAGGCTGTGTATCTTAAGTGAGGTTTCTGCATTTTAATTACAGTCATTGCATTCTAAGTCACGTTTCTGTATTTGAAGTGAACTTTCTGCTTAAGTAAAGCTTCTGTGTCTTAGTATAAGTTTCATTGTCTTAAGTGAAGTTTTTGTATTTTAGGTAAAATCTCTGTGTTTTAAGTGGAGTCTCTGTATCTTATCTACATTTTCTCTGTCTTGAGGGAATATTCTACTTAAGTAAATTGGCTGTATCACTGGTGCTGTAAACTGAATAAGAAGTACCTCACGGACAACAAAATCATGTCTTATCTATTCATCCTTTATTGTCTTTCAACATAATCCTTTTGTAGAATTGCAAAAACCAAAACTTGGTGAAAGAGAACATAGTGATTCTCGAGGGGGACATAACTCCTACACCAAAAATATCGGTCATCGGAGACAACCGAGTGTCTGGAATGTGAGTCTCACAGGGCAGTCAACCTCTACTCCAATCCATCCCCAACGCACATTATTTATAGTGATGTATTCTTCCCTCGTCCTTTTCTTATTCTTATTCTCAATTACCCATTTCTATCAAGCCTGATTTTACCCTGCCTTTTTGACGTCTTTCTGACTTCCCACTCTGCCCATGTTATAAAGATCTGCGAAGATTCCAGCCAACCGCCCACACTCGGGTGAGGTTCTGGCCAGCATCAGTTTGCTACTCCTGGAGCTTCTCCGGCGACGTTTTGTGTAGCTTAAATTACCTTTTCGGAATTACATCTGTATGTTTGTTTACCCATACATTTACCACTCAGGCCAAAATGTCCGTCCATGTTTACACTCATAAGAACAGTTAATTACCCTCAAATGGTGGTGCTGTATACTACGTAATGTCTTCCCTCCCCATAGTCTGCTACATATCTCGTCCCATTGTTTATCTGGTTTGTCTCTAGTCGATACTCAAACGAAATCTGTTGCACTGCAGATTTGTGCATCTGTGGGGACTGTCCAATACAGCATGAACGTATACATTTATACTCAAAATCAAATGCTTACATTTTGGGGGAAAACTGTTTGACAAATTAATGAATATTCCAGCTGCTGTTGTCAAATGTTTACACTGTTGTTACACTCTTGAATGTGTATGCAGTGGAGGAAACCATGAATGACAGAGCGCTGTTCAGTTTTGCTCGGTGATGGGCTGACAGATTGTTCTCAGAGTATCGCGATATTGTATAGGACAGTATCAGATATTGACGCGTTAGATTTCATTAAAAAATAAGAAAAACAAGGGGAGTAATTCGTGGCCACGAATTGGTAATACAGTATCTCCATTGCCTTTATTTATTTATTTATTTATTTATTTACTTACTTATTCATTTATTTATTGATTTGTTCATTGCACATTTTTATGTCCTTTCTCGATCAATGTTGGCTACAGCTGTATTAAATATCACCACTGTGTATAAGACGGGAAAGAACAGAAATGTTCAAACATGGTGGTAGTCTAGAAGGAAACACGTCAAGTGCGATGTATGACATCAAATTGACACTAAATTTTTGTAGCTTTCGTCATCGTCTATGTAAGTCTTTCCAGAACATGCTAGTACAGAAAGATCTCAAATTGATGCAGCAGATATAATGAGACGGATATTACACCTTTTCAGCATTATAAGTTCACATGTTTGTTCCTATTATGATATTAGAATAATATGGCGTGTGCAGTTACTGCCTGCAGGGCATGTACCGATTGAGCTGTTCATCCGACTCCATGATAATCGGTTTCAAGGATATCAATAGTGTCCGTCTGCTGAACCATCACGATACCGACATCATCAATACTTGCACACGTATCAGAGATATTGATGTTTCACACTCGGCACTGCATCTGTCTTCTGTTAGAACTTGAAACTGAAACATATTTCACGGAGAAAACTTGGATTTGAAAATAGTAACAGCACTTTGCCATATCCCGTTTCTAGCGGATGTGATGTTAACTTTGTCAGTGAGGTGAGAAGAGGGGGCAATTGAGAGTAAGATTCGTCAATGGTTTCACGCCGACCACATGGCTACGGCTTAGGGGAAAAATATCCGATTTCACTGAGGTGACACTGGATGTGTGTTAGGGTATTCAATAAACATTGCTCCAACAACAACGTGCTGCCTTTGATGAAGAGGGGGGTGCGTATGTTTAGCGCAGCATGCGTTGTTGTTACGTAGTCGTGAGATATTTATCATGGAAGCTGAAAGTGTTGATTTTATAGTGATTGTAATGGGATTAAAGACAAGAAATAACAACCTTAAGAAGAGATTGACAGGTGTCAAATTTAGTATAGGTGTAGCTATATTTACCTTATGGAAAGGGCATATTGCAGGGGCAACTTCTATTGCTGCTACAGTTAGATGGAAGCTAAATGATAATTTCAAATTTTATGCAATAGGATGTGAAGGCAAGGACCATTGATCTTTAAGATTCAGATTTCATAAGTTTATTTTTATTGTAACGATGTTACAAATTGTGAGCATATTTAAGGAAAGGAATATCAAGTTATTGGAGGATCTAATGTCATCAAACTCTAATATAGTGGTAGTTTTAATGATAGCTATAGTGGTCGAAATGAAGGAGAAGGAGGGGAAGGCAGGAAGGAATGTGACCTGCTGGGATGAGCATCTACCCGTAATGACGTCGCAATGATAAATGTTTACCTCTTCTATCCATCCCTACTCATTTTTTGTTCCTATTCATCTTTCGTACGAAATAGTAGGGCACTCAACCGGCGCACCCTAGCGCCACTAGACTAGTGCTCCCTTCGCAACAATGCGCAGTCTAGACTAGACACGTTCACTGAACGAAACGAGAAGGAAACTCAAGTCTCATTCTAAACGGTACCCCGGCGCAGGCAGGCAGTGGCGTTCTTACTGTATTCCGCGGATATTTTTTTCCAAGGTAAACTCCTGAATCGCTTTTTCACCTGTGCCCTTGTTTTTCTCGGTGCCAATGGAGGAGGCTGGGATGTTTGGAGGTGCTCTTGATGCCTAGGTCGTATACTGGATTCGCTGTTGCGAAGATGTGGCGTATAATAAGAGCTATGTGAATACAGTACTTTATGTAGGTAGCTGCTCACCGGTGTTGGTTTGGCACTCGGTTATTTTGTTGTTCAGACCTGCACGGCACGCTCGTGCTCTGGATAGACCGTACTTGAGTGTTGTGTCCAAGGTAACGCATAATCCGTTGTATATGTTCTGTTTTATGGGTGGTTTTGACGTGCCCACTTGTTTTTTGCATTTATTAGTCAGTCTTTAGTGGTGTTTGTCTTAAGGCCTTTTGCCAAGAGGTAAAAACCCACCAATGGGTGTTGTATGAGTTGTCACAAAAATATGATTATGTAGTATGGGATGGGCAGAGGAAGAGATTATGTGGCACAGACTGAACACAGGCGGCTTGCGTTCTAAGTTGTTGTTTATTTGCTTGTTGTTTTCACGGTCTTTGGCCCCATATTTCCTGAGGCTTCTCTCATTGTGTACAAGGCTGAATACATAGTACAGTTCCCGGTGCAGTATGAGACGTTGGTACTCAGTTTTCTAATAGGTTCTCCTAGAATATTCAAAATGTAACTGGTTAGCAAACAAAATTGGCTGCTTATTGACAGGTGTCTGGAAGTGAAATGAAAGTGGAAGGACTTGAAGCAGTCCTGTAACTTAATATATTTCTTGGCAATTTTCTGTTGGTAGTTTTCGGTCTCAATGTGACTTTGGGTTTCTAACTTCCTGTAATATTCTTTTTTGCCTCGTTGGGTCAAGGAAGTTGCTGAAAAGGTGGACTGCAATTTCTTGAAAAGTTTGAGGCAGTTCTCAATTTCAATTTTGTTCTGTAATGGCTTTCTTTACTGAAGGGACGTAGCAGCTAAAAAAAAAAAACAACAAAATATATTTATTGACAACTGTAATAACGACAGCGTTTTGTAATATTACTTATTACGATGTTCAGTTGCTTTTGCTCAATAGAACAGTCACGCCTCGCCATTGCGATGCAAATGCACACCTAAAGCTAAGGCCACTTGTCGTATAGAATTTAAAGACATTTTGATGTGATCTAGATCTTCACATATTTTTTGGAACGTGGAAATTTTGAAAAATATTTTCCTTACGTCTGTAAAGGAATGCTTTGTTATCTACACCAAGGCGCTCTTTGGCCTTAAAGAATGCACTCTTCAAGGGGATAAGTGTGAGTGGTTGCGTCATTGCCCACTTTCTCTGTTGCCGGCGCAAGAACCATGACGCACATGAATGCGTCTATAGACCAGATTTCATTCTTTGGTCCATCTCTGGTCTGTACACGAAGGCTGTAGTGCGATAGCGTCAGTATGTGATCACATTTGAGTGAGCGATTGACAGCTCATCATGGGTGTAACGAGGTACTCGACAGCGGATTTAGTCCTGGCCTGATGTTGGTTTCTGTACCAATCAAAATCTGTTGCGTTGTGACATTTCAATCTAGAGCTGGTTAGTGTTCAGTCCTTTCAAGGGCCAATATTCCAATCAAGGACTGGTAAGTGGTATTTCAAGCTTGGGACGAGTTCATGATTCTCTTAAATCTTGTTGAATGCTGTATCACAATGGAACAGTATTGTTTAGTGGTGTTACGGCTCAAGCTTTGGTGCTCCACGCAGTGGTTTGTTTATTGGCTTGATTGCCAATTTATACTTATACAAGATGATTTGGTCCGGTGATGAGCCATAGTCCACTGTACAGTATTACAGAAATAAAGATTTCATCACAGTAGGGATGTATTCTACAAGAGCAATAATCTGCAGAGAAATATACAGGGAAGATTTTCTGAAGAGTTCAGTCCATTTCCTCATAAACATCTTTGTTTGCGTTAAGTCGGTGTTTCTGTTTGCCAGTGCTGTTTGCTGTCCGTAATCTTCTGTTGTTTGGAACACTGTCCAGTGTTGCTTTGTGATCTAATCTAGGGTTGAATTGGCCACTATTTATTGTACCTGATGGTTACAGTGATATGGTTAAAAAAAAAAGTCAGCACTCTCCCAATTATTATATCCAGTTAATGTCGCTCGCTTTATCTTAGTGTGCAACCGTTTCAATGAAAGGTTGGTTGTTATGACAATATGTGTTTGAATGTTTGATCCTGTCTAACTCTCGTTGCTGTTTCAGTCTAAAATTGGTAATCATACGGATCTTTCTTAAGCTTATATTTTTAAAATGATTGTTGTATGCAAAATAATATTTTTCGTTAGAATCAGAATAACCAACAAAAGGTGCGCAGTATTCAGTGCGGAATAACTATAACCATTACGAATGATGCCATATTGTTTTCATTATTTCATTTCTCCGTTCATAAAGAAGAGGGAAACGAATGTAATTATGTATTCTTATTTCTTCATCAAGACATCCTATTTCTTTCAGAACTAGTTTGTTGGTGGTTTTTTTTTGCATTTTTTCTCCAGGAATATGATCACTTTGTCTCCCAATCTCTGACCACGTTTAATTATGTTTGTTACCCAGTATTGAAGACATCTGGAGGGGAAACGCTTTTTTAATGACACACGCTTGGTTGTTTATCGTTAACGAAGTTGTGTTTTTGTTGTTTTTTTTTGTTCTTGCTATTCCTGTTGTTGTTGTTGTTGTTGTTGTTGTTGTTGTTGTTGTTGTTGTTGTTGTTGTCGGTGGAGCAACTACTATTGTCTTGATTGTTACTAAAGAGTTAACTTCTTTAGAATTTAGAAAATCAACTTTGTCATTCGTATCAAGTGTGCAAGTATCAAATAGGTGATTTAACAGACTTCTCTGCTTTTCATCTTGTCTTTTTTCCCCTTTCCTCTTAAACGGGTTGCACTGAACGGAACATTGCGCAAACGTCTTGCTTAGCTTGGTGCAAAAGAGGCGTCTCTGCAATTAGCTCTGAGGTTTGGAATGTTCATCACACAGTGCTTTGCTCCTCAGTACTGCAAAACAACTTTACCTTTTCATCCAACCGTTTTGTGCACTTAACATTTTGTGCCTAATGAACCCCGAGAAGCAGCTGGTAAGGGCAAACTTGCTTGGAATTGAAAGTCGATTTGATGGCAGGGGGGTATAAGATTGAGGCCTGTTGTCCTTGAGAAGACATTCCTCGTTGCGCCCGAAATTTGATGGCACCAGGTTGACAGTCTAGTATAGTTCTATTTCACGGGTAGATACCCCTATTCGTTATCACAATATGAATGGAATCATGGAGAGAAAATTCTATTCTATCAGTGCAGATATGATTCCAGATGTACTTAATGATAACACTGTAATACAGGGAATGCGTTCATGTGTTCGTTAATGCTAAAAGTGACCTCGATCATGGACGCCTAAGCCACACTGGATTCTGTCTCAGTGCAGACATGAATCCAGATGTACTCAATAACAATACACCTGTAATAAAGGGAACTCTTCGTTAATGCTAAAACCGACCTGAATCACGGACGCTTAGTCCTTAAAGGTACAACGTCGTTGGTTGCCAAGAAATTGCGCACAGATCTTGTCGTTGTCCTCGATTAGGTAAGATTTTTTTGTTTACATTGGAAAGTGACTTGGGGGCAACCGACGTACTTTAAGTCCTCAAAGAAACGCTCTTGCTGGTTACCACCGAAGCTGGTATTAGGAAGAAATAGGATTGTGTCCTTGCTCTCTTGAGAGGGCAATTTGACTCCTTGCGAATGAAAGCCGTGGCCAGAGGCATAGAGTCTAAGCCCAAGTCCTCGAGGAGACATCCCTTGTTCATTAAGGACAGACTCCACAGAATCGACGTTTTAGACAGCCCCGTCGAATCATCATTATTCATTTTGGATGATCTATGTGTTTCTCGTATCGCCCGCGCCAGCGTTTAAAGCTCCATTTACCACACTTATTTTTTGCTTTTTTTTAAATCTAGAAAGCTACCATCGAGACAAATAGATGAGATTCATTCTCGAGGTCGGTACTGGAGAAGGTAGATTAATTTTCCTCAGCGGATTTGCCTATGTGTACGCCGGTGTGTTTTGTCTGTTGCAAATATCCCGCAGATTTAGCGTGTGCTTGTTAGTGCAAGCGCAGGATTTTCATTGTATCGTAATTAGTGTGTTAAGTACGGTTCATGGATTTGCCACAGAAAATGTCTTTGTCTCGCTTTCTCTTGTTTAGTTGGCTTCCCTCTGGTAAATGCGAGTCGTGCACGGGCGAGAATTCCATTATATCGAAATTAGTGCGTTAAGTTCGGTTCCTAAATTTTGCTACAGAAACTATCTTTTTCTCGATTTGTCTAGTTTATGTGGCCTTTTTCTGATAATTGGTCATGTTCCATCTGGTAGGTACAAGCACTAAAGAAAAATCATGCTGTACGAATGAAGTAGTCTATCATAATATTTTATTTATACAACTAAGAACCAGTATTGTCAGTTGATGGGCCCTACTGAAAATGGAGACTGGGTGAGTTTGGGCATGTCTGTGCTGCAACAAAACTAGCATAACATAAGATATAAAGTTTAACAACAAAAATGGAAGGTGGATCATTTAAGCAGCTTTGCAGCTCCCAAGAGTTGTCTGGGCCTGGAGATTTCATCTAATTCAAATTCTCTGTTAGCTCGCGAAATTTGATTTTCAAATTTCCTTCGTGCCGATAATGATCGTTTCTAGCCACTGTCTTCACCTTTTTTTTTAGGACCTAGCCTAACTCCTATCTTATCTCATGGCCATTCCTCTCTCTCTCTCTCTCTCTCTCTCTCTCTCTCTCTCTCTCTCTCTCTCCTCTCTCTCTCTCTCTCTCTCTCTCTCTCTCTCTCTCTCTCTCTTTCTCTCTTATAGACAACTCTCATGAGTATGCATGCACGGTCATCCAGGCATTGCAAGCCACAACTCTGACAATCATTACCTCCGCTGTCTACTTTTCAGAGGAATGTGATTGGCTGATGATTTCTGTTACATTAGCTTTTACTGGCTGATGCTTCTTTTGCTTTCGGAAGAGAGATCTGATTTGGCAGTCACACTACTGTTTACATATTTACATTCTGCTTAAACCGCAAATGAGCTGTGTTGGTGTTCACTAATTAAGAACGGTCTGTTCCTCTATCAGATTATGTTTCTTGTCTGCAATTCCTGAGGCTAATTTCGTATTTATTGTCTTTTTCCTCCTCATCTCCTTTGACCACCACCCAACAACAACCCAACAACAGCAACAGCAATCACCACCGGCACAAACTGTCTCAACCACCACCAATAATGCATTGGTTTTGTTTGCTCTTTTCTCGACGACTTTCTCCCTCTTGTCCACACTCTCATCTTTTGGTTTTCTCCTTCCTTTCCCCTCCCCATCCACCGAGATATCACTAACGACAATAGTATTAAATCTCTCTCTCTCTCTCTCTCTCTCTCTCTCTCTCTCTCTCTCTCTCTCTGGCGTTCTCTCTCTCTCTGGCTCTCTTCGTTGTAAGACCGAGACGAGAGATCACTGATAGGAACAGGCTCTGTACACTGCAACAGTCTCACTGAAAACGCCATAGGGGATCACAACAGACTCACGAGGGAAGGCCAGACCTGAGCCGTAGAAATCCGAAGATCCGTTCATCTGTTTCATCTCTGTGTCTCCCTCATTTCTCCTGGATAAGACTGCCCCTTACGGCGTCACCTGTGTCCCCTTCAACAAATGGGAGAGCTGTGATAGAAGAAATATCGATATCAAGATCCCGAGTAGCAGATATTTGTTAGGCATCGATGTACCAGACTGCTTAACACAATGCATTGATACTTAGATATGTTGGACAAGATCTTGTAGAACTATTGTATTTATTTTCACAATTTTAAGCTAAATTTAGTCTCACAGTCTCAGCTAGGCAAAAATCACAAGTGAGAGAGAGACGGAGAGAAAGAGAGAGAGAGAGAGAGATAGAGAGGATAAGAGGAACACAATGGAACCAAGTGGAACGTTCTCGAAAATAAAATCCTGCAAGGTCAGTTTAAGAGAGGTATCGTAACGTGGATCAAAGCCTGGAAAACGGTATCGAGTACTACTTGCAAAAATTCTGATATCGATATCAATAAATACACATCAGGTATTGCCCACGGCCGTAGGAGAGAGGATGAAGTTTCTAGTCTCAAATGCGGAAGTGACATTTATCCAGGAACATAACTCTAAAATTGCAACTTGCAAAGGGAGATTATTCCTTCGTGGTTTGCAGTAATGAGTAATTATGGGTGATTATGGAAGAGTAACTTTTCAGCACGAGTGCTGTTCCGAGTTCTAAGGTTAATGACTGAATATTATTACGAATGCCCCCAGGATCTGGTGTATTGTGTGTAGTAGGGCAGCGATAGGAACTGACTTAATGAAACGTTAAGGAAAAAGACACCACCCCCTGCCAATGACTCTTAACGATGGAGGTGCACTAAGTATGAGTGGTCTGCAGTCAGTGCAGATGTGGTACATACCATCGAGAATAGCCACGTGATTAATTGGCCAATCCCCTCCTGAAGATTTTGCGCAGAAACGGAGAATTCACAATTATTATTGACTGTCTCTCTTTGTCATGAAAGTTTTCATGCCACTGTATCAGTTCGCCAAACTATATGTATCCTGATTCACATAAACTGTTTACAGTCATGTGTCATCAGTGAACAACAGTGTAGGTGGGCGGGGGAGGAGCTGATCAAGAGCCACATTCAGAGTTGATGATGTAAAACAGACGAGCGAGAAAAACATTCGTTTTCTTGATGTTAAATCTCTCATCGAGATTGCTGCCTTTTGAACATTTGAAACTTACCGTTTATCCGTATCTCACAGCATCGAAGAGCAGTTTATGCCGAGATATAGTATGAAACATTATGACCCCCTTTTGCAATCCAATCTTAAGAGTATTATCTTTGAATAACTACTGGAAAAAGTAAAAATGAAATTAAATATGCCCGTAGCAGCAAAATATATATTTCTTACACACGTGCGCACACTTTTCATGTGTCCGTCAGAGTCACCGACGCCGTGTGCGTGGATATAAGGGTTCGTCTCTGAAGCCTCTAAGAATGAATTAAGTAAAATTATATAACTAGGGTGCAGAGCACAGTTTAATTTTCGGTCAAAAGCTTTAGTGTCGCACATTTTACATGGTTCTGATAATAAACTGCACAAGACACAACCAGCATGTGGCCGGTTAATACTGAATAATGCGGCATTGCGTCATACATCACAACGAGTTTCCAGAAACAAGGATAGGATGTCGCTGGAGGAATTTCTGTCAGACTAAAATAGCGGAATGTTCATTAGTGTGCCAAGCCAAGGGAAGGGGCTAATAGCAATTCCATCCCATAATTTTTCTCACCAGGTGCATTTTACCACCTTCTTTTCTTATCTTTTTAATTCCTAACTGTAAAGCATGCCTGCCTTACCTTGGCTATTTCGGTTTTGTTGGGTTTTTTTTTCCCTATTTTGTT
Source organism: Ellobium chinense (assembly GCA_033807755.1). NCBI lineage: Eukaryota > Metazoa > Mollusca > Gastropoda > Ellobiida > Ellobiidae > Ellobium > Ellobium chinense. The sequence continues at coordinate 665,945 of JAWQUT010000060.1, forward strand.
TGTTTCTTCTCTTTCTCCTATTTGCTTTATAATTGTTGCTACCAGGTAAAAGAAAACAACACATGAAAAATTCATACAACGATTTTATGTCATGTTGCTTTTTATAACGGCCTTTTCCTCTCAAATGTGTTTTTCTATCGCGGTGTGATGAATTTTTATACGTGTTTCAGAACTCGTCTTTTTATGGCTAAGATCGATAAGCCAAATGTCTGTGTGATGTCTCCTTAAGTCTCCGTGTCTGTTTAGAGCCGCCTGTCTGTAGATACAGTATCTGCTCAAGTTTTATTTATTTCCAAACGCTGAGTAAATAAACGAGGATTGAAGTTTGTGGTTGCGTTAGAGGAAGCTTCACGAAATTTGAATAAAGTAAGTCTGACGATCTCGAAAGGATCCAATCCACTATATCCAGTTTGTGAGTTGTTCTAGTTTATAAGTAAACATGTCTACCTATAAAGACAAATTTCCCTTCCTCATTTACTCGTAACTCACACTATTCTCCAAACCTAAAGCGTACAGTAAACCTCGATGTAAAGTATGTGGGAAAAAAAGTAGAAGCACACATAATATCGAGGTATTATCTCAATAATGAAATGACATAATAAGAATTAATCCAGACGTGAAATTCGTGCGAAATAACAAGGTATACAAGGCATTCTCGATGTCACATATTTCATCTTGGGTTTTTTTTTATTGATATAATCATATACCTCATAATTTGCTATGAACTTAGTCACACAAGATGACCGTTTATTGACGGCGTGGATTTGTATACTTTAGATAAGCCGCACGTTTGCTTCGGCTGAAGGAAAAAGAGAAGTCGGTGCAGCCTAGTTCAGTTGATTGCGCTAATTGGGTATTGCCCTCAAGACGAGAGAAGCCGGCGGGTTCAGTTCCACTCCCCGTATTGTAGAACTAACCGTTGGTGGGTAGTATGATTAGTAAGTTATCATCTTTCCTTCTGTATAATAGAGAGTAACGACTTCTACAAATTGCTGGTTTTTTCCTTCGTTTACTACACGCCTAGCTTTGAGAAGGCATAATGGTTCCGCGTATCATCCTTTTGCCAAGTACAGGATCAGCCAAGCGAAGACAACTACTGGAACCGCTGCCAGCTCAGGTTTATCTCCCCCTCGAGTCTAAAATCTATCTGTGCTCTCTTGTCAACGCAAAACCGACTTATCTCCTTCTTTTACGTATGTAGAATATCACGATAATTTAAGAGCAGTTTCTTTTCGTTCGGTCTTTGCAACTTCTTACCTACCTTCAGTATGTACATCACTATGTATTTCACCAGAAACAGACGTCTTTGTGTCTGTAAGGGCAAGGAGGTGGGTGATTTGGCTGGATAGTGACGCAAGAGAGTTAATAACGAAAAAGACAGAAGGGAGATACGCTTTGCAGCACCTCTCCGAAGAGCTGACGAAGATTTTTTTTTTTTTGGTCGTTTGAAAGATGTTTTGATCTTCAGGATTTTCCTCTTTTAGACACATCAGTCATAATGTTCGCATATTTCTGAAACATTAACTTTACGTTTATTTTTTTCACCATACCATTGCCTTTTTTTATCTCTCGAGACACAAGGATAATATTGCGCTATCTACGCAAGATAATGATAAATGATGAAGGCCTGATCTAGTGGTTGCTGAAGTGTGCTGGGAAAGATGAATACGCATCCGTTTTTCACCGATAACTTCTTGTCACTCTTAAGTTCTTTACATGCGCAAACAACTTAGCATCAGTTTTTGGGCCATTAAAGCAGTATTCAGACTAAAAAGAAAACTTTTTAAAAAAATCCTATGGCTAAACGCGAAAATCACTAAATAGCTCTTACGAGTTATGAGATTAACTAGTACTTGACGTTCACTTCATACAGGCTTTCTCTTATAGTCAATATTCCTTTTGGAAATGAGGAAGTGTGGCTGCCATATGGAGGTAAATTGTGATTTAATCAATACTAGGGTCGTCCCTAAACCCTGTCTTGACTACAGGTGGTCGCAGTATACAGGTAGTCGCTACACCAGACTCGACTGTATTGCCTAATTGAGTATTCTACAAGCCCGAGCAACTTAGAATCAATATCGAGGACACTCTGTAATACACTGCATAACAGTAACAACATCTGTCTCTTAAGTTTCATATTCTCCGCCCTACTGTGGATAAAAAATCTTTTTTTTCATGAAGGTACAAACTAGGCTACCTGCAGGTAAGTGAAGAAAGGTGAGAATGAGTACCTTTAAGCACCGCATGGAACTCATGCCGGCTGGCTCATGGTTCTGATACATATAGACACTTGGAATGTCCAGCAATTATGTCCTGTAGTTCTGACCTGGATCTACTCTGCTCTCCCAGGACATGTTTATGGCCGCCTTTGTCTGCACCGTCCAGGAAAAACAATTAGTGAGGGAATATTTATGAGACACCAGACCCCCTCTGTTTTTCTGTCCGTTAACTTTATTAAAGGTTATGTATATTCTTTTCTTTTATACATGTAGACTCGATGATTACTGAGTTTTTCTTTTTTTCAAGCTGTTATCTTTCGAATCTTGCTTTTTCTCTTTCTGTCTGTCTCTTTGTATTCTCGAATACTGTACTCTTATGTTGCCCCCGTCTGTGGTATTCTATGTGTCCATAAGTTTCCCTTCCACTGTAAAGGTTAATAAGTCATGCCGTTTGTCTTTCTATCCGATAGAATCAGCTTTTCTCCTTCCATCTCTCATCTCATCAGTGGGTGACCCAACATACTGACAGCCTATGCGAAAGAACTCATATTGCCAAAGCATTCTCTTAAGAGCGAAAGTGCTTTATCGTACCTTAAGAATCACATCGACACCGCCTGCTCTCTCTCTCTGAAAATATTCTACAGAGAATATAGTTCTTTTTTGGTAGAATGATAAAGATACCCACAGTCTGCTGTTTTATGTTCCATCTGTCTGAGTATCTCCCCCACTCATATTTCAGTCATCGCCCGAAGAAGTCTCTTATAATTGATTTATTGCCTCTCTGTTTGTACTCTTGGTCGCCATCATTCATCTTTCTCCTCTCACACCATAGATGTATGCAAATATATTCTAGAGATAGTCGTCAGCAGTTTTCCCTTCTGATTCTTAAAAGCGCCTTTGAATTCTACTCTTTCAATGGTAACTTCCGTAATAGGGAGAATGAAATGTTTTTTCTTTCGTTCCATGAAATGTCTGTCCTTGAAATGATTTTTTTTCTTGTCAAAAACTTATAATGGAGTCGTTTTGCTGACGCAGTAACAATAATATGTTTGACGTAAAGAAATTGATTCGTTTAATATATGTATGCAGTCAATAGATAGTCTAGGTGTCATATTTCCATATTGTTACTCCCTATGGCTTCATTGGACTGTATTCTTCGCTGGATGTTACTCTTTAAAACGAATGTGGCATTTAAATGAAAGAGGAGGGAAAATAAAAAAAGGCTTTGTTTTCTAGCTCTACAGTGCCTGCAATTGTTCAGCAATGCAGTCTTAAATAACACTAGGCAAGTTTTCGGGGGTTTTCAGCAACTCCCCACCAGCATCATGGATTTGTGCGTTTAAAACAGGAGGGTTGGTGTTGTGAGTGAGAGGAAAATTTAATGAACTTTACTGTCCCTCGTTTCTTCAAGCTGCTCCATCCAGTCGTCACCGTCTGAAGACAAACCTCGCTTACAAATGGCTGTGGACATTGCCTTGAACGAAATGGATTTTGCCTTTATATTTCAGATTACATAGTCTAAATTTTCTTTACCGAAACATTAGGAGGGACAGAAATCTAGCCATCTGCAAAATTTCTGTGCAGTACGAAATGCCTTCCTCGTGAAATTCGAAAAAAAAAATTGCGCTCTTGTGTGACGCGTGCCAATACATTCAAATGATTGACTTATTCCATCATGTCTTTACTCTCCTTGTATACCCCGAAACACGGTAGCCCTTAATGACGAGCAGCTTATGGTGCAGTATTGTCACAGAATATACATGATACTAAATGTAACCTTGACTCCATTTCAGCGAGATGCTTTTCGTTTTTTTTAAACTCAAAACCTGGAACTTTTAGATAAAGCCCAGACCTGATGGGACGCACCGTCCTCTCTGGAACATGGCATGCTCTCTCTTGAAACAACACAGAATGTTTCTTAACATGAAAAACGGTTAAGCCTATCGACCGTCGCACTTTTCTTTATGTCTGGTAGGAAAATAAATTGAGCCAGATGGATTCTATCGAGTTCAAGCCAAAATAAAGAGACGATTTCCAAAACACAGTTGCTCTTTTTGTTTTCTGGGTTTTTTTTTGGTTATAAAAAGGGTTGTGGGGGGTAATATTAATGTAAAAACATATATATAATGAGAAAAGTCATGGAGTTATCCGGATTTCAAACTTATTTTATATTTTGAATGACTTAGCACAGAAATGCGTGTCTATTTCACTGTTAAGTCAGTATTCAACATGAGATTTGGCAAAACGCACTTCAGATTAGTACAGTATTTGTCGTAGAGTAGAAAAGATACCACCAACATTTACCCATCATGAAGTGCACCTTGTCTATGTAGCATCTCCTTAGTTTAATGGAGATGGACACTTTTCTCTCATATTATATTATATAATACTATTATACAACGTTGTGGTTGAAAGACAGCTATTATTCTCTGGCCTACGAGGTCATAGACCTATATTAACATTTTGAGCTGCCCTCTTAGCCCAAAGTTTTAGCTTTCACCCAGACCCATACCAGATTGAAGCTTATTATAGGCCCAAATTTTAAGACTGACCCAACCCTAGCAAGCCCACTGAAATTTTGAGCTTGGTTGCTATTTGTAAACAGAGCCTACATTTTTCACTGGTCAACGCCAGTAGTAGGACCCAATAGTGAATGTACAAATTACAGGCCTTTAACCACGATAAAACGTAGGTGACTGCACTTTTGTTTTAATTCGCCTCTGTTTATTGGACAGACATGGGTCAGAAGGCCATCCCATGTCTGTCCTTACAATAAAAATCGAAAAACTCACGCCTTAATATGGACATAATCATGTACATGAGATTTCACCACCCTTCCAGTCTTGGTAATCAGGAGTGATCTGTAGGCTGTACAAACCCTTTCCAATGACTGTAAGAGGTGACTGCACCAAGGTAAAAACCTTCCAAGATCCACAGTGCTATACCTGAGTTTGGTGTTCTAGTCTAGTCTAGATCTTATTATGATATAAAAATGAAATATGACTCCTTAAAAAAAAAAATCAGCCTATATTAATAATATGTAGTTTTTATCCTGATATAAACGCGAATGTATCTAACAGTTATATCTACACATAAACAGCTAACCCCATTTACTCAACACATTTTTTTTTTTAAATCGTTTCTAAATTTTTTTTTTTCTATCTTGAATCTTGGAGTGTTAAAACTGGTTCCAGTCTCTTTATCTTTTTAAACTATATTTTATCTCAGATCGGTTGAAAATTGCATTCTCACTGAAGAACTCTAATACGGCTTCAGAGTAATATCTGATCTTCGTTTCCTTTTCCAACTTCTTGACCGCAGGATTCCAAACTTGTCTTCACGCCCTTTTCGAACTAGCATTCCATTACTTTCAAGGCTACGCGGATTGAAAGATATACAAGGACGTTAATGAAACATGACAGTAATGTACAAGGGAAATGGATCCCTGTTGCTTCAAGATAAACACAGGTACATCTGGGCCAACACCTCTAAAGTGTTGCAGTTAAAGTCTAGAGCTGACGGTAATGAGCCTTAATGAAAATGGCAAATTTGATCTTGATTACTTAAAAGCGATATTGCCTTCATTGCGGTATGGATGGTCAAGGTGTGATCCCTTAAATCGCCGTTTGTAGGGTGGAAAGGGGAGGGGGGGATTTTAAAAAAGTCAGATCTGGCATTTGTTTTGCTGTTACTCCTTGTTTATGAATTTCTCGTTCGCCTTCTCTCACTCTTTTACTTCCTGTCATCAGTATTATCCCTATCACTATCATATCATGCTTCTAATCTCGTCTCTTCTTTCTCCTTCTCTGTCTCATCTTTACCTCTTTGTTTTTCTTTCCTTCTTCGTCGTTTTGCTTTCTCTCATTTTTTTCCACTCTTCCTCTGCCTCTTCCTTCCAGTTCGCTGCGCCAACCTCGATATTTCTAAACCTGTATCTTGATAACATTAAGCGTTATTTCTGTCTCTTGGCGCTGGCTGCGTTGGATGGAACAGAAGGACAAGTAATCCAAGGCAGTCTGCGTCACAAGGTCAATAAAAGTGTTTCAAAATCTGCTGCGTGTTCCACACTATACAGATCACGCTCGCTTCTATTCTTCTGGAGTGTGATACCAACCCAACTCTTGGAAAAGCTGAAATATCTTCTTTTCTTACCTTTCCAATTGTCTTGACATCTTTATCGTTTTTGTTTTTTTTTTAATCGCATTTCCTGCTTGGCTGGTGCATACTAACAATGATGCTGACAAGTTTAATGATTTCTTTTCTTTTGCGCCACCTCTTCAAAACGAACGCAAGCTCTTACGTCATACGTTTTTATGAGCGCACGAAAGAGCCCCTTACCGTCAATCGTGAAATGTTCAAACCTCAAAATAGACCAGTTTGTGGAGCAGAGAGATACATAATCGCTTTTCTTTGGACAAGAAACAACGAAGCAGTGATTTTTGTGGGTATTTATTATTTTTTTAAAGACGTTTATCTCCTGCGCGCTCAGTGTGGGGTTAAGATTAGGCAATGTCAGGGATTATACGGAATTGCAATAATACGGGAGCTGGGATAGGCTACTGAACACAGAAAGTGTGTGTGTGTGTGTGTGTGTGTGTGTGTGTGTGTGTGTGTGTGTGTGTACGTGTGTGTGGATTATAAGGATTATAACCGATTATAACCGATTATAAGGTCATCGGTTATTAAATTGTGACAAGAGCTTGGAACGCAGGTTCAACCATACATGAGACGAAAAGTTCAAAAGTTATCACTTCAAGCAAAACAATCCACTGGATACCCAGTATTGTGCAATGAAATTTCCAAAGCTCCATTTCTTTTGTGGTGAGATAGATTTCCTCAGCAAGTTTCGTTTACATCAAATTGCTGCGATTTTGCTCCGAAGACTGCCCCCCCCCCCCCCNCCCCCAATCCCTAAACCTTGACCATTTCACACAACCAGATGGCCGTCGTAAGTGGCTACTGCGCTAGATTTTGATGGATACTTCAATAAGATAGTTCCTACTATTTTTGTAATCGAGATGTGTTAATTCTTCATATTACTGACTTTCTGAGCGTGCAGTCTTTCATTGAAAGTAGCAAGGAACAGCACAGTGTCAAGCATACAGTCTAAACTTGATGAGTAGAAAAAGAGATATCCCTTAGTCACTCACACAACTACACACACACACACACACACACACACACACACACACACACACACACACACACCCACACCCACATAAAGATGTGCATGCAAAAGCTGACTACAGCCCGTCGCCAAATATCTTGTAAATCTTATTTAGTAACACGTATATCTTCCTGTCTTTGCTAATAATATAAATATCATTACTGCCATAGCAATATCTTCAGTGCGATGTTTACCATTAATGAAAGACGTGATGCTGTTGTCTTAATGGTATACTGAAGTCTATCTGAGATTGAGACAGACCTGTGTGGTTTCATAAAATGACGTGTTCTTTGAAGTTATATAATATCGCTTTTTATCCCGCTTCAGAGTACTTTGGAATTATAAATGTATATTGTTATGGGCCATCGGAGAACCTATCTCATATTTTTATTATGGTTTTCATCAGATTCAGTAGACAGGTTACCTGTACAAAATGCATGCAAAAAGGAAGTAGCAAATGATATGTTGTGTTTTTTTTCTCTTTTTTCGGCGCACAGCAAGGAGAATTTAAAATAGTTACATTTTTCTCTCGATACGACGGCTGTGTTCAGATAATGAACATTACTGTAAGTCAAGTACTTACCCAACTGACTACCGTATGTTTTTTTTTGTTTAATCTTCGTTCGGTTTTGTTGTTGCTGTCATTGCTGTTTTGTTGTTGTTGTTGTTGTTGTTGTTGTTGTTGTTGTTGTTGTTGTTGTTGTTATGATGTTTACAATGTATGGGACTTAAAAACGACGCTAATGATGTTTTCTATACTAAACAAAATATTCATGCGCATTGAAAGACTTGACCTCTTTTGATAGAAGTATTGTTATGACGTCAAAGCAGTGTCTGACCGCCGATAGGTAAGACTACTAGGTGTCTGGAAAAAGTGCTTCCTTACGGGGGGTTATTACCCAGAGCCTGGGAATTTGTACCTGGTGTCTTAACCCTTAACAACTTATGGAGGAAGCTGGAGATTTTGAGTGTTTGAGTACCTGGAAAGTTTCCCATCGGTGATAATGGATGTACTCTGTGCCCAGCACCTTCCCATTCAAAGGCGGTTATGGTGTAATGTAAGTGTCGGCTAACAAGAGATAGAGGCGTAACTGCCTGCCTGGATTTTAGGGTTCCTGTGCAAGTGTTTCGCATGGGAGTTCCACGTTCCTGATATCACGAAGGTCTGCCATAGCAGTCAGTCTAACAAAACAATATCGGTTAGTCAGTGAATAGGGACTGATACTTTGGATAGGCTTTTTCTGACTGGGGTGTGGGGTGAGGCAGGGGTGTCTTTATCTGTCATGTTCACTATAGTACCACTGGGGGAAGGGGAAGAGGTGCTGAGGCTAAAATAGACACAGACGTTTCAACTACTAAATGATGGCGAAAATAAATATGCTCGCTGCCCAGAGAAAGAAGATACTGTATATAGAATTAAGTTTGCCTCTAAGAAAAATAGACTAAAATAATCATGACAGTTTTATTTTTTATTTCACGCACAGTACCACAGCAAATTAGTTATTTAAGTTTTGCTCGAAGCTACTATCAGAGTGCAAAACCAAAGTTTTGGGGTTCGGTCAGAACCTCTGCTGGTATGAAGGCGCTTACCTACGTCAGAAATGTTAAGTCCGTATTGATCTAAAGTTCTGATGTAATGGGCCGATATATTCAAGAGGTGGTTATGACAACAAATGGAGAACCTGGTCGTCCCATAATAAGTTAAGTGCGATGCCGCAGGGCTGTGAAACAGATGAATTTGTTCATTGATGAATGAAGTCTGGATAGGGTATGGGGCTGCATATCCATGATAAAACCTTACCACTCTCTCTTTGCTTACCGACATGATGGCTGAGATGTGGAGCGCTGGACTTTTGATGCCAAAAAATTTCGAGTTCGAATTTTGTTAACGGTGGTTTCCTCTCTGGGCCTTTTTAGTTTGTTTTAAAGGTACCTACTTGTCGGTGTTTTGACTGGTATCCAAACCTCATCTGTCTCTCTCTCTCTCTCTCTCTCTCTCTATATATATATATATATATATATATATACATATAATTATTATAAAGAATAATAAGAATATAAAGAATTACAAGCTAAAATTTGATACACTGAGAAGGCCGCGAACCAGAAAACACGCTTTTATTCTGTTCAGTCTTGGCTAGTTTTCACTGACTTGAATGTTTGTCACGTCTATGTGTAGATAAACTGGCATCATTTCAGTGGATCTAATTGTTGCGGTAACTGATCAGACAGACAATCTCCGTTGAATGACCCTTTGATAATTTTGTGGTAGTACCTAGTACCTCGTTTTCCTTTTAAGTTCAGATGTACTCTGTCCACTGTTTCACTCCCATAACTGAGCGCAGTAATATCTGTACAGTGATTTCACAGACGGCTTAACATCGTGTTAGACTGTTCCATTTTATAGCTGGATATTTTTTTTCCATGGTGATCTGAGAGTGTTAAAATTTCTAAGGCGCCAACGCGATTCTGACAGCCATGTCGTATCATGTGCCAAAATCTTAAATTGCAAAAACAGCGGGATGCAAAAACTCCGTTTTCGGCACACGCAAAGCGATGTTCATCATCTGCAGTGCTCGTATAGATGAGTTTCTCCGATATCATCGATTTTTGGGTTTGCAGGGGAATTCGTTTCCACCAAGTCAAAATCGCTCAGCAAAAAAAATGATATGAAAAATGTGTCCGTGAAGGCCCGTTTAGATTTGATAACGACATCGATTCTGAGAAGTGGTGGCTGATGTGCACAATTTTACATGATGAAAGCTTCGACGTAGCGCTCAAAAAGAGCTGGTGTAACAGGATCGATACGACAATACTTGTAGAATGATGTTCCAAAAGTTCGTTTCTGGTTCCTCGGCTGTTAGATTCGGTTATTTAGTACTGGAGAAAAACATCTCTTGAACTGCCCGTATTTCTGCATTCTTCACAATGCATCTACAGCTTCCTCGTGAGATTGACGAACGCCAACTAGGGCTATTATTCTTCAGCGAACAACTTGTTTGGCAGGATGGTCTGAAAGACAAGGGAGTTTGCGTACATCACTGGGTAGATGTGCTATGTGAAAAGTTTGTCGGACGGCGTATTCTGTCTTACTTCTGTTGTAGCAGCTAGCGTAAATTAAGTTAGCCCTGAATATGCTTCCTCTGTCGGAGCTAGTGGATTCTGGATTATTTTTGTAAAACCAGTTGATGTCTTTCCATCTTTTTGAAGATCCTTCTCGATGCAAGTCCGCCTTACTTCTGATATAAGAGCTAGCGTAAAATTAGTTAGCCCTAAACACTCTTCCTCTATCGGAAAAGCCGGTGAATTTTGGATCATTTCTGTAAAACCCAGTTGATGTGTTTTCCTCTTCTTGAAGATCTGATCGTCCTGTTTTAGCTTTTATTTTTTCCTGTTGTTGACTGTTCCGTCTTGCGTGATTTTTTAAAAGAAATTATTGTCCTTCTCCTCTGCTACCTCTTGATTCTTCTCTCTTGTATTTCCTTTCGTGTGCCTTCTGATCTATTCCTGGCATGATTACTGGCCCAGGTTAGTGTATAAGGTTTTATGCCTTGTTGTTTTGCCGGTGTGGTTTATTGCACGCGAGTTTTCACGCGCCGTGGTATTGCATGAAGTTCGGGCGTCCTGGCTTGGGCATGATGGCTTTCCCGGAGTTGTTTGGAGGCGGTTTTGAACATAGAATACATCGTTCTAGTCGCCTCGGTTGTTTGGTTTCTGATGTCTGTGCCAAAAGCCGTTCGGTAATGATTTCTGCAGTATAGCAAGAAGGTAGTTAGAATCCAATATTACGTAACAGAGGTGGTTAGATTTGCGATGAGCACAAGAAAGTTCTGAGTTTTGAGGCTTTCTTATCGTGTCGAGATGGTTTCCTCACATTGTTATCTTGATCTTTCTGTTATTCGTTTTCTTCGTTGTCGCCAGCTTTAATCATCCGCTTCTGGTTTGTCTTCATTTTTTTTTTCATTCGTTTATATCATTATCCTTGTATCCACGCATTTTTGTTTCCTTTTCCCGTAACTTTCTGATCTTCCTGTTCTGCCTCCATAATAAATCACTTTTGGACGCATCTGTTTCTCTGCGATAGTTCCGTTTGGTTTCTCAGACACGTCATATTAGATGCATTGTCTCGCCTAAATTATTTTTGGTGCCATTTTTCACTCCTCGTATTTTGTGGTCTGAAGGCTTTCAGCACTGTTAGCACTGTTAGCTTTGCTGACCAGTTATTTATTTGTGGACTGAAATCGTGATTCAACGTGAGGATTTTGGGAGGAGTATTCACCAAAATATATATTTATATATATAAACATGTGATTGTTTTAAGATTGTGCCCGAATGTGATGATGATTCAGGCAAGTTGTGGGTAGTATGGAGAGTGCAGATTTCTTTTTTCGTCAAAGAAATCATCGGCGATTGAAAGGGAAATCTCCATCTGGAAAGTCGCTGCCCGCTCCCTTGGATTACTCAAAGGATGTATCATTGCACACTCGGCCTCATCGTCCATTGTCATCCTCATCTTTAAAACGACGACCTGCTCAACGCATTTCTACGTGTTTCTGTCCCATGTGCAGCAATCTTTTGTTCATGTCCACCTGGCAGCTTTGTCATAGCCGCTGTCCTTCTACCCACCGTGAAAATCATCGTCGTGTATTTCGTCAAATTCTCTCTCGTCAACGCGTTTCCGTTCTGAAAAGCAGCTGTGTTAAGCCAGGTGTTGTGGTTCATTCAAGTGGTGTTGGTGGTGGTGAGCCATTTTGTGTTGGTCAGTGCTCTGTATTCTCGTGTGGATATCTACTACCAGTTCCAGCGTACCGTTCGTCGCCGTGCTCGTCGTCCCCCTTGGAGTACCTTGTCATCTGTAGCAGCCATCATGCTTGCTTTTCTTTTGCTGTAACATGGGGTACGGGCCCGAGTGTCCGTGTGCAGAATCACCGTCCTCAATGACATCTGGTCCCCCACCCACCATGGCTGCTATGTACAAAAAGTTCAAGAAAATGGTCATTCCTCGTCGGAGACGAAAACCTCACATCAGGTAATGACTAAGATACTAACAATAAGTTGGACAACGTTGGCATGAGTTGGTATATTGCTTTATATTAAAATGAGAAGAAACTGTTGTATCACAGGCTAGAGAAAACATCTTTCTGACAAAAAAAAATTGTTTTAAGATAAGGGCTGACAGTAGCTGGACTCAATCACTCTACCACACAGCCAGCTATTAGAATACTGTATGTTCTACCTGATAAAAAAGCGTCGTTTCACAACAAGGATCAAAGCTCGTCCTTAATAGACCAAAAACTTCCAGACATACTGTCACAGATTTGCTGATTCTTAATTTCAAGCTAGAGGTCTTTAAATAACCTGTTTGTTTTTTTTTTTGTTTACTCTAAGATCTCTTTTTTTTTGAGTGGTGTAAACATGCAAAATACATATTGTGCACTATATTATTGTACAGTGTTTACCTCTTATATATACTGTAGTATGACAAAATTTTACACACTTATAGAGACCATCATCAAGTATTTATGGGGCAGTATGTCGTGCCATGTTATTCAATCTCCTAGCTCTTCTTAGTACACTCCATAATATGTGTCTATATTGGTTTGGGAACATATGGTGACGAATGCCACGCGTTGTATGTGTTTTATGGAAACGCACGGGCATGGAGTAAATTAAGCTGGCCTGACTCACAAAGGATTAACATATATCCCCTCCATCCCATTTCTGAGATGCAAATGAATGTCCACCATCTGGCTGCGATTCACAAGAAGCAATAAAGTATCACCATTATGTGATTTGATTAATGCCAGTATAATGAAGACCCGGCTGATTCACTCCGCCTTCTTTCTTTTCTTTCCCGTTTCCTTCTTTATTTTTTCCCCTTTCCTTCCTTCTTTCTTTCAATAACTTTTTAAACTGTTCCCGTGTTGCATAATCTTTTCCTCGTTATTCTTTTGCTCTCCGTTTTCTCTTTTTGCCACCGAAGTTCTCTTTTTCTTTCTTGTTTTCATTCCATCATTTTATTTATTCGTTTGTTTCTCGCTCAGCTCTTCTTCTTCTTCTTCTTCTTCTTCTTCTTCTTCTTCTTCTTCCTCCGACTTCCCCTCCTACTTACCCGCACTGCAACCGGAACTCCAACAGCCCCCTAGTTTTTCAATAACCCTGACGCACCGAATGGCTTAAGAAAATCCACCTCCTTAACATTTATGACTTATTGATTGCTGGCCATCGATCTCTGTTAGCCACCCCTTCTGATTAGACATCCGCCACAAATTCGCTCTCCGATAAATCGATTTCTCTGATTGTCTTGGGATCGCCGAAGTCGTCTTCATTTCCCGGTCGCGCTCCTTCACACCTTCTCTTCAATTCGTAATGTCACCGGATTTTCGTTGATTCAGCCCCCCTACTTCCTATGGCGGACGCCTGGTTGGCACGCACTTCCGGTGTGGCGCTTGATCATGTGCCCTCTATAGTGCTAAATACCCGGATTAAACTTGACTGCACGCTAAAGGGTGGGGGGCTGTCTCTTATACACATCTCCTCCCAGCACATCAATGAGGATAATGAAAGAAATAATCGGACAAAACAANCTGCAGTCTAGTCTTTTGTGGTAGTGTTTGCAAAGACGTGGGCATTCTTATGGGCAGGAGTGTGTAAGATGGGTGATAGAAATGTTCTAAGAAATAATAAAGAACGACTGGCTGAGAAAAAAAAATGAAGACAGATTGAAACAAATAATGAAAGAAATGCAGAAGAAATGAGGAATGATGAATAAAAACAGAACAAAAACGGTATAGTATGAAAGAAAGAAAGAAAGAAAGAAAGAAAGAAAGAAAGAAAGAAAGAAAGAAAGAAGCAAAAAAAGAAAGAAAGAAAGAAAGAAAGATGTGACATGTTAACGATGTATTTATACATTCACAGCGTCCTTTCTCGGTTTTCGCTATTTATTTATCGAAGTTATTTTTGGCGTATTTTTGCTTATGTTTATGCTGCATGTTCACACATTCAGTTATGTAGAATCCAAATGTATCTCGGTCTGGCATTAAACACACATTTCCTCCTCATACGTGCTTGCTTTTTTTAAAACCATTTCCACCCCTCCCCTCAACTGCCGTCCTTCCTTTTAAAAAAAATGGCATCACCTCAGAAACATCGTGGAGAAGTCTAGGCAATAGATATCAACTGTCACAATCGAATACCTCACAGCTCTTCTTGTTTACCCATACTCAGCATGCTCAACTGCACACGAAAGATGCGTGGAAATCTTAAAGACTTAGTCTGTGAACGTCAGAACATTCTTTTCGTTTTTATGTTTATTCTGGGAACCATATTCCTTGTCCTAGAAAATGCACGCACTCCGGACCGTGCACTGTGGCAGAGATCCGAACCAGGGCCGACACCTAAACCGACACCGACTCCCCCCCCCCCNCCCCCCTCCCCAATCCTCAAGCCTCCGAAACCCGACACGAGACGCATCGTTTTAGATATTGTCAAATCCATCTGGAAGTAACTCCATAGGAGCAATGGAACAAGTTGCGACAAACAGAGCTGCAGTTATCCGGTGAATGAACCATAGGTAATCCTGCATTTTGTTGGCCGGACATACGTGTAACGGTGAAACTGAAGTTGCAATAAAAGTGGATCGCGATTATGCGAAGATGACTTTCCTATAACAATCTGACACTAGGGTTGTACCTAAACTAAAAGTTCACACCTAAATTTGCGCAGAGACTCTCCCCTCTCTCCCAATCCCTATACCCACTACGGTCCCTGGGGTCTCTACATTTTAGGGGCACTAGTCACGGACCTGCTCAGGGATAGGCCTTGCGCTGCCTATTCAAGAACATTAATTTACCTGGGAACAAACCAGCACCATATGCGCGTGAGTGCGTAAATTCCAGTCGCTCGCGTCGCGTGTGCGTTTTTGAAAGTGGAAAGACAGCAAAGAGTGACGTTAATGATTCTACTTTAAGGGGAACTACTGCATCATCTAATTGGATAAGAAAACCGAAACATGTAAATAAACAGACAAAGATAATTAAAAGCATGTTTAAGCTTTCACTTTCAGTTCATATTTTTCCCCTCGTGCGTGTTCCAAAGCCTGTTATTTGAGTACAGATGTGTATTTTAAGCTGACGTGCACAGCGCAGAAGGGGCTACTTCTATCAACTCCGATTAATCGCAATTCCTGTTTAACGGCAACATATTTTAGTTATTCTGTATCCTCTACACTGGAAAATTGAATTTCCTCTTTACAATGGAACTTCTGTTGCCCACAAACCTAAGGACTTGTAAATTAAACTGCGCTTTGTGAACATACAGTTGTAAATCTGCTAGACTGAGATCTTGCTGTTGAGGTATGGACTCTCATCTTGTGTCCGTCTGTTTACCTTAAATTTTATTTTGCTGGAAAAGATGAACTTCCTGCAGAATTTTTATTTTGATGGAAAAGAAGACCTTCCTGCAAAATTTTTATTTTGATGGAAAAGAAGAACTTCCTGCGCTTACAGAATTTAAAATTTATGTATAAGAACAATAGCTCAACTCCAAAACACGAAGTATCTATTATGAATATGGCATCATGCGGAAGGGCACACGCTCAAGTGGTCACAGGATCGGAAAAGTAGAGTAAAGTATAAGAACAATCAAACATTTAGATCTATTGGTAATATCCAAAGACTCTTCCATATAGTACTTGGTTTGGGCTAAGGGTCAGGGTTAGGGGAGAGAGAGAGGGCGAGAGAGAGAGAGAGAGAGAGAGAGAGAGAGAGAGAGAGAGAGAGAGAGAGAGAGNGAGAGAGAGAGAGAGAGAGAGAGTTCCTAGACTGTGATAACATATAGGGATCGCCTCAAGAATGCTCTTTCTTCCTTACTGATTAGTTTAGGTTGAGAGGCAGAGTAGGGAAGACTAGATACATATGAGAGCGAACTTAGACAATGATAATATTTAGGCACTGTCCCAAGGATATCTTTCGGGTTTTTTTACCTCTTAACCGTATCTACAAAACCTATCCTTCACATTGATGGATGTTTTAAGGATCATAGAGACCCTGACATTTTGACAGCTAACTACGTCAGCAGTGCGACACTTTGCCCAGTCAAACCGTCCTGCACCGGGCGCCTGTGCTCAAGTGGAGATATGAAATATTGCTAAGCAAGAAAATGTTTTGAACGTGAACCCACTTCATGTAATAACTTGCAGCCAGCAACTGCCAACATAATTTACAGTTATGCCTGCCACTGATGGAGGTTTCCAGGTGCGTCCCAAAAAGAAAAAACGAAGCGAAAGTGAAGTCTACAAATGCTACAGCCTATCATTGTGGCAGGTACTCGAAAGAGATAGGGGTCTAGGCCAGTGAACTGGGAGTTACACCCCTGTCAGATTGATGATCCTAGTTCTGAAGCTAAGTGACTGAATCATACGCTATGGCAAAGTTGAACCCTTTTCTGGGCCATGATTCTGAATCGAAGAAAAGTATAGGAGGTGACACTTATCTGTACAATGTATACACAATGATGGCTTAGCACAGTAAAAGTTCTCTGCTGAGCACACGCCCATTTTACAGTCGCATCTGCTTTTGTTCTTTATAAAAAGCATTCTGGATAAGACAGAATTTCTGATAACACATACTCGGTAGTTTGGTTCGAAGGGTTGTTTTTTTTGTCGGAGTTCCGTAATATTTTCTATCTTTGTGCATGCGCTTATTCATATTGCTCATGACACTGAACAATGTACTTGAATTATAATGGTCAGTCTGAGGAGTTTGAAAAACAAAACTGCATTTTTAAAACGATTTTTTTTAAACCTGACAGATGGGCCGAAGTATGGCTATAGAGAATGGGTGAACAGTTATTGGATTATATGATGGTATGAAAGGTTGTGGTCAATAACAAAAAGAGAACGTATCATTACAATGAGAACATTTACAATATGTGTGTCAGAACAAAGACCAAATTATTGAAAAATAAAGAAGATATATGTGTTAGTTACTATTAAGCGCATTGCTCACAAAATGAGAATTATCGTTGGAAATGATTTTATGGCAGTTTTGTTATTAACATTACAATATTGAATCCAACACTTATCTACACTGTATCGATTCAATTGTATCATGACAGTGTTCAGCTTTGTAGTAAGGTAAATAACAAGTCAGAACTGAATATCATTATGTAATTAGAGCATCAAATTTACCAACGTGATGTGTCCATTAAGCCTTCAACTTATGGAAGGAATCGTTAGTGTATTCGGCACAGTTGTAGGGTTATCGATATTCATTCCAAGCACGAACCGGAACCGGAAACTACATACGATGCATAGCGAGAATAAAGATGGTGGTCGTATTATGTGAGTTATTATCGCTTAGTATCATTGGTCTGTGTTGGTGGTAAAAAGATGCATGCAGAGCTGAGAATTAACTTTCCTTATGCAATGGTGCATGAATGCATTCTTAACATTCTGGGAGAAGTTTGTGTGTTATTGATTTGAGATGGGCGTTTTTAGGTCTGGGGTTGGCGTGACATTAGGGAGATTCCTGTCACTTCTATCACGTTTTTTTTTTGTACGTTTGCCTCATCAGGGAATCCCCATGAGTAAACAGTGTTGGGCCAGTAGTTTATTTGATTGTCTGTCGTTTACAGAATGTTAACAACAAAAAGGGTGGGGGGAATTCCGGTTGTACTTTTCGGATAAATATTAACAACGGCAGCAACAACAAAAGAGGGTACGAACTAATGGCAACATTTTCCGTGTACTGGCGCGCAATAAATCATCTTAGCGAAGACGACAACGATGATGAGGGTGATGATAGTTTGTTGAGATTTACTTTACTTTACGTTACGTTACGTTACGTTACGTTACGTTACGTTACGTTACGTTACGTTACGTTACTCTACACTACTCTACTCTACTCTACTCAACTCTACTCTACTCTACTCTACTCTACTCTACTCTACTCTACTCTACTCTACTTTAACGATCTAGCAGCGGCTTGAGCTTGAGCCCTTGGGCCTGATGTCATGGTGTATCAGATACTCATGTTCTATCTCGTTCAGTATGTTCAAAATGTTTGGCTGCTCCGGGAGGTAGCGAGTCAGTATATTAAATCTTTCAGTGTAGGGCAGTTAAAGGTATACACTTTTATGGTGAACGTGATCATTTATTTTTCTTTACTATGAAATTCAAAGCAGATTTGTTAATGCAGTTCATAATGGAGATGTAGGAAAATTCATAGACAGATAAATACTGTGTTGTTGGTAACAAATTGTACTTCTAACTGATCGAGGAAAGTATCCGTAAGTTATTTAAGATCTTATTAACTTACAAAAACTTTAAGTTTTAGTTCAAGTAATGTGATCGCCCCTGGTTACAATCAGCAGTGATTTGTATTCCGCGTTCTTTTTTTAACAACTGATAATAACAATGATCATGAGAGATGAAAGATGATTGTTTATTTGCAACTCAATTTCGACGACGGAGATAACAAACCACTAACATTCTTAGCTGTCTGCTTTCATTCACCAACTCTTCCACGCCTACACACCCACACCCACACCCACAAACCACAGAACACATTATTATACCTCAAGGACGACACCAAACAATAACAACAGCAGCAACAACGAAAAAAAAAAGGGGGGGGGGGGAACCNGGGGGGGGGGGGGGGGGCGCACCAAATGGCTCCCTTACGTCATCCATGCGGAAGAAGTCATCAGGTGGGATTGTTGCTGTCAGACTTCGCACCACCGGCTGATAAGTTTCCATTTCAAGCATTATTTGGCCGTGGTATTTCGGACTCGGGGATAACCAGCAGTCGATGGAACCAATTAACTCCCAGAGAAAATGTTGCCATTCTTCTCTCCTTCTGTCTGATTGAAGTGGTCGGTGTTGGCCCCAGGCTGGGTCAGCTGGCTTGTTGCTTATATGAATTAACCAGCTTGTGTCCGGAGCACGATGGGTTGAGTATATGCGATGTGCACTGTGTGTTTGTGTGTGTATGTGTGTGTGTGTGTGTGTGTGTGTGNTTGGGGGAGTGTAAAGGGGGGGGGGCTCTGATTGCGGCAGTGAAAATGAAGTTTACTCTTCATCCTCCGTTTAATATACAAAGATAGAAGCAAAAAAAAAAAAAGCATATTATTATAAACTATTTCCTCCAAGCATTCGACGTCGTTTTGGTTTTTTTTTATATTTTGCAATGCATGGTCAACATTGTTATTGCCTGGTCTGTGATGGTAATCATATTATCCTCTACTTAACACTGGCGAATTTACTTGAGTTTGTTTGTTTTTGTTGTTTTTTTCTGAAGTATAAATTGATTATCTCCTCAGCTCCATTTTATACCACTGCATAATCCAGTATATCTCCTGTGTTGCTTGTTGTCGTTGGTGTTGCTGCTGTTGTTGTTGGTGGTGGTGGTAGTGGTGGTGGTGGTGGTGTTGAGATAGTTGTTGTTGTGATTGTTGTTTTTGCCCTTGTTGTTCTTGTTCTTATGCATTCTTTGTTATCTGAATATAAAATTATGAGACTATATGATGATATGCGGTATATGATGAATCCACTGAGTGCAATGATCATTAAAACAACAACAAAAAAAACCCCAACTAATTGCATTAGCTTCCTTTGTGAATAATTTGTAAAGGTCTGTGTTCAAAAAGGTGACTATCATGGGAGACGTGGTTGGAATTCCTATTTCTCCTGACAATTTTATCTGCCGTGTAGAGAGCCGGGTTATGTCCACCAGCTGAACCCTCTTCAGAGTGTTGACGTTTCCAGCACCTGGCTTAGGCTGCAGTGTTAAACGGTTTGTCTATCACAAGATGTGGTTAATCTTGTAACACATGAACTGTTTACTTACAACATGATCCTGATGATCCAGACAATTTTCCGAGTCATTCATTCTGCTGTGCTCTTCTGGATCTAGGAAACAAAAACACACTGCAGCCGGAAGCATTCCGATTTTCTGTGTATTATTTATTTTACTTTATTTTATCCGGTCCTATCGTTCATGCCAGTGTACACGTATACAACTCTTGCATCTATAAACAACCGTAAACATTTCTGGAGTTGAGCAAGTGGTCTATAGCTTTTATATTTACAAAAAGCTGCAAGGTTCCCTCCCCACCCCCTCCCCCTAGCTCTGAAGCTATTATACAACGAGCAATAAAAACAAACAATGCGGAATGAGTTTTAGATCTACATCCAGACATAATCAAAATTAATCATTGAAATGCAAACGTAAAAAAACAAAAGAGATTCGCTGAAATAGATTATCAAACTTTTGGTTCACATGTGTCACACTGAATTCCTTTCTATCCATTCATATTGATACAGTTTACAACAGTTTTTCAGTGACAAGGTAGAGAAAACTGGGCAACCCGATTTCTTAGAATTTCGTGTAATGTTGACTAACACAGTTACACACTTTTACAATATTCATCTATATATAACATTGATATAATATATATACAGGCTCAAATTTGTGACATTGAGAACAGCGCATAAAAGCTTTAAAATACAGTCAAAAATGCACAAAAGACGTGTTGTTATTTATAATTGTGCCTTTTGGGTGTTTGGCAAGTATATCATCAAACTGACTTGAGGGGTAGTATTATGACCTGGCACGTCAAACACAGTGATATACATGTGAGCCACTTAATCCAGTCAGATGCATTGTTAGTTTTTTTTTCACTCTCCCCTCAGCTCAACCTTCTGGCACCTTGCCGTGCCTAGCCAGCACTTTCCCATACTGCCTACTTCACTCTGTAGTATCTGCAGATGTATGGTACAAGGGCAAATTACAGTCATAATATGGACATTCGTTTCTGGCGATATCCAGAGATTCTCCCAAAAGTGTGTCAGAGACTTGAGACATAACCCTATCCCTAGTCCTAATGCTAACCCCAACCTGCCCCTACCCCTATCCCTAAACAGCCCCTAATCCTATGCTTACTCCAAGCACTAACCATGGCCACTCATTCTATCAACGCTTCTACACCTCTTGGACAAAGTCCTAGAATTTTGCCCCTGCAGTGCTCACCTCGACCCGCCGCACTCATTGTTGGGCGACTTGATGAGCACAGTAATGTTATTTGCCCATTCGGGGCGTGAGGACTTAGTAGATGGCCCTTACAAGCAATTGCATTGACAGCTCATTCTGCAATTTCTTGCTCATCGATCCGCCAATTCATCTACTGATTGAACAATATTGGTATAGTACACAAAGGATTTTGCGAGGAAGGAAGGAGATATAATGTGTAACAGACACATAGACGAATGGATGGATGGATGGATGGATGGATGCGGAGAGACAACTATCATGAGAAGACAGATATGCAGAAAGGAAGGGAGAGAGAAATGCAAGACACGATAAGTTATGGATCAGACATCAAAACTATTTTTGCCAGACTAGGTTTACACACACACACAAAAATCTCCACAGACAAGACAAGACGAGACAACATTCAAAAATCCTCTTGTCCAAGACATTAAGTGATCGTCGGACTGATTATTTGTGTAACACCCCAAAAAACCCAGACAAGCCTTAGACTGTGTGCAATAGAAAATACAAGACGAACATTAGAAGGAATAGAAGAGAAATGCTAATACTGCCAAAGTGAAAATTACCAACACCGTTCTGTCCAAGGGCGTGAGAAGGTCTTCTGCCTTCTATTGACCAGTACAACTTTCAGTTCGATTAGGTAGGCGACCAAGTGGAAGATGGGGGTCCTTTGAGCTCTCGCGCTACGTTATTCGGTTTTCCCTTCACATTTTCGTCTGGTTGCCACACCCCGTTTTTCCTCTTGATTTTATTTTTTTGTTGTCTCGCTTTCTCTAGTGTTGTCTTGTTCTGTCTTTCTGTCTATTCAGGTCTCTGTTCTCCTCATCTCTCTGATTTCTCTCTTACGAGGATTTATGAGTCTTGTGTCTATTCTGATCTCTCTTCTCCTCATCTCTCTGATTTCTCTCTTACGAGGATTTATGAGTCTTGTTAAAGAGGCAAGGCCTGCTTTGTGCTCATGTCACGTTTTATTATACCCAGCAGTCTAGATGACTCAGTAGCTTTCTTAGCTCCCTGGGAAGCAACTGATTAGTGTAGCTGCCATGTTACAGGCTTTGATTTATTTTTTCAATTCGAACAACATCTTTGTCTGTGTATTATCAGGTTCCCCATTTGCAGATAGGAAAAAGCGGAGGGGAGGGAGTCATGGGGACGATTTTTTTTTCTTTCACATGACATTTGAACATGAATTTAGCAGTGATCGGACTCATGACCTTCTGATGCTGAATTTAACCTTCGAAACATTTGGCCACACTGCTTCAGGGTTCCATTTCTTCCTGTGTGTGCCTGCCTATTCTGAGATCGGTGTCTTGCACTGCGTTTTTTTTTTCTTATCCCTGGAATTTCACGAAAGGTGGAGCCACAGCCCTTCCTTAGCAAAAAAAAGTAATCGTCTCTAGACAAGACAGGATGGTTGCGACTAATGCGGAAGAGACAGAAAATAATGCTCTGACGGCCCCCTTTCGCGACGCCGTGGGGACAAACAAACGCAACCCTGCTAATGAGAATGGGTCTGAAGTCATACTTGAGAAATGTCAGCTCGTCTCTTTCAGCTTGTCTCCTAAATCAGTCTCGTTTTATGGATAATGTCCAGATGATCATTTGCCTGTGTCTCGGTTGTTAGTGTCTGTCTCCCCGTGTCTAGTGTAACTGAAAGAAAATTTCTTCTGCGCTTCTGATATCCTCTTCATATCTCTCTGACTTGATTTGCTCCTGCGTCTAAGCTTTGTCTGCTTAGTTTCCGGAATCTGCCGGTCTGCTATGGTCTCTGTCTGTCTGTCTGTTTGTCTGTCTGTCTGTCTGTCTCTCTCTCTCTCTCTCTCTCTCTCTCTCTCTCTCTCTCTCTCTCTGTGTCTCTCTCTCGGTGTGTGTGCCTATCTGGCCGTCACTTTTCACTATCCAGCCGTCTTCCGGTCCACCCCCTCTCTATATCGATGCGAAATTTATGGGCCATTCTCGTTCTACTACTTAAGTGCACAGATCCTTCTCCATTTTTTTCCGGTAAGCTCTCAATCCT
Organism: Ellobium chinense; assembly: GCA_033807755.1. Lineage (NCBI taxonomy): Eukaryota > Metazoa > Mollusca > Gastropoda > Ellobiida > Ellobiidae > Ellobium > Ellobium chinense. The sequence continues at coordinate 689,399 of JAWQUT010000060.1, forward strand.
CCACGACCCTCTCGCCTGCACCAGAAATGTCTCCCTGCAGACCTCCTTACCTTAATAGGACAGTGTTCAGATTTGACTGGTCACATGATCGTCTGGGCTGCCTGACAGCTTGGATTAGAGCCGGACATCTCAGAGGAATGGTGGTCAATATAAAAAAAAATAAAAATGGTGTGCAATGAAAATGTGTTTTGTGGCCTGTCTAAATATAGCCAGACTAAGAATTGCATCTGAAGGTGGCTGAGCCATCCAACGCATCCCTAAATTTAGATTCTTGCAGAAATCGAGAATAGAATAGTCTCTGTACACAACAATGTTAATTTTATGGATGAATGGTTAGTAAGTGTGAATACGTTTGAGATTTTGTGAGACATATTGCATGTCTTTTATAGCGAAACAGTGCTCTTCAGTCATGATTTTCCCAGATTGTTTTCTTTCCATCGCATTGGGATACCACTACAAATTACCTCGTACCATATCCCGGACTAGAATGATGGTAGGCTATCTTCTTAACATGCCAGTAAATTGACAAAGTCAAAAAGGTACTTAAGCCTGATTTTGAGTGGCCTCAAGAAATTTGTTATATGGGGTGATCTGAAAGGAAGGGGGAAAAGAAGAAGAAGAGGAGATAGAAAAAGAAGATGAAGATGCAGAAAAAGATATCTCAAAAGACAATATCGGAAGAAGTGAGTTTTGCTGTTGTAGTTTAATACATACGTAAAGTATTAGAGGCGGCCTAACTACGTAAAGCATTAGAGGCGGCCCGAGGCAGTTTCGAAACACTGGTAGGCAGGGAATAGTCTAGACTAATTTGTACTTTTCGGATGTAAAGGACTGTATTTGTTTATTTGAAATCACAAATTGTAGAATGGATCGTATTAGATCGTAAACAATTATAACGATTGTGGTGGGATCGTCACTTGGTGTTATTTATTTTTTTATTTATTTATTTTATTTATTTATTTATTTATTCTTTATTTATTGTATTTATTTTCCATCCACTTCAATATATTTCACGCGTCTACACGCACTGGTTCACAATACCAGTCTAAATCACGACATTACTGGTTTCCGCCATACAGCGATTCAGTTAGTCTACCTCTATTCTTTACACTCGTTAATTCAAAATAGCATTTTGGGTCTGTACATTGTAATTTAAGAAGGAGAGACTGGGGTCTCTTTTTCTTTAGTCTGACGTGACAAGAGACCAATTAAGAGACAGTTACTGTAATAGTCTGTCTTATAATAAGTGGGCCAAGTATTATCACAGGCTTTATGAAATACTGTATATAATCTTTTTCTCTCTCTTTAGGAAAATGGTACCGCCAGACCAATCAGGGTCACACGCTTCTACGTGAATTGAGTTGAGAGACCTTTTACGATATCTGAATCAGGATTTAGGTTTCAACATTATTCAGTGTGATTTTCACCACTGTAACGTCAGCCTGCCACTCACTTCAATTGCCTGTTCTTTAGAAGGGCAAGATAAGTCGAATCAGACCCAGGGACCACCCGTGTGGTGGGGCCATCTGGTTATTTAAAGGAAAATTCTGTAAGATCCTCTAAAAGTACAGGCGCCTCAGCTTCAACGCAGTCCACTTTATCGGGCTTGCTTGTCCATTAATCTTTAGATTTCGCTGTCTAACACAGATTCAGTCGACTCCGCTTTATAGCAGTTCTGTGGGAGTGTGGAGAACGCTGCGACTGAAAGAAGTTGCGATTATCGAGTGGTTTTCATAGAGACATCGCATTTTGTTCAGCAGAAAATGTTGCGGTTAAGTGGACGTTACGATTACCCGGATAGCCATTAAGAGCAGTGTGGCGTCGCTTACTCGCAGTGTTGTCCATGATCTCGTGCACATGCTATTGAGCTAAATCCATGGTTCCCGTATATTTGGAACATCTGACTCTCATGCTCACATGGACGTGGTCTACAGCAGCCCAGACTGTCTGTTAGGCGGTTCGCCTTTTAATAAGTTTTGGAAATTAAAAAAAAACTAAATGGTGTTGAAGTTCTTGAAATTCGATTAGTATGCTCTCAAAGTATTTCGCCCACTACCGGTGACTCGTTGCTGGAAACACCATCACTGCACTCCGTACATGTCCACAGTTGCTCCGATCCCCATGCCAAAAGCCGCCTGAAAGAAGACAAGCTGGTTGTACCGGTTGACATCTGGTTGAGGACAGTCCTGTTCCTTCCAGCGAGCCTGCAGCTCCCACCACTTCCTTACATCCTACCCATGCCCTTCATAACGCCTAGTAATTATGCGGGAAGTACCTTTCGGAACCTATCAGACCTAAAGCCTACACAGAAATCGATGGTTTTTCGTTGGTTTTTTTTTTTCATTCGGTCTTGAAGAAGTTGTGTTATGACAACGTTTTGGTTTTTTTTTCGTCGGATCGATTCTGCCCGATGGGCTTGTTCCGATTTAGAAATGCGACTCATCTCCGGGCGATAATGAATAGTTAGGTTTCTCGTCCTTGTTGTGATGGTGTCATTAGGTGGCTTTTAGAGTATTTTATACAAGTGGATATTTATGTAACACTACTGTGGACTGATTTAAGATAGAATGTAAAAGTCGTCTTGTCTAGAAATAGCAACGACGTCCAGAGAAATATTCTTAGTTTTATATTTTGTCATTGACTGGTGTTGTGACTGAAATGAATGGATTTCGTGAGCATAAGAAAATTAAATAGGCATTAGAGAACTTTCGCATTAACGTTGAGATCTCCTATCAGCATAAGAATTACATTAGTGCACTGGTGCTGGATGCATGCGTGGTAACGTTCAGTGCGCAAAGTTAATGAAATTCTTGCGATGGTAAGAGATTCCATCTTTAATGTGCAAGCTCTGAAATTCCCAACACTAGCTGCAGTAACAACGAAAACTAGTAAATGCACCAAAAGAAGAAACAGCAAAAAAAAAAAAATAAAATCAAACTAACAAGCGATTCTTTGTGCAAGACTTCCCTTAGTGCCCGTATGGAGAATTACGATAAACTGATGCCACAACGTCACTAAAATAACCGCAAGAAGTGAGGAAATATTTTATCTGGGTTTTGTGAGTTCCATCAGAGCAATTCCAACAAAATGCCCCGTCAGTTACAGTAATCTCTGAGAAGTTTTCACTTTACAGCAATAACAATCTTTTTTTTTTTCTAACAGGAGTTAATTGATTCTTTAAAAAAATAAACCAAAACGGGTTTGCTATGATGTCAGAATTTGCCGAATTTTCAAAAATTAGCACCTGCTTGGCATTCTGTTGCAGTTGCTCTCTATGAAACAACCGAAATGACTTTTTTTTTGCGAGTTCTATTAGAGCAATCCTAAATATTGTTACATCAGTAGGGCTAATTTCTGAAAAGTTGTGATTTTACAGCAGTAAGTTTGATTATCCTTACAGAAGTTATTTTTTCTTCATTAAATACAGACCGAAACTGGGTTCCTGTAATGTCAGAACTTTTCATATAATATTAGCACAGCAGACATGTCATTTTGCTGGAATTGCTCTCAATGGAAACAGCCAAAACTGAACGTCTTGTTTTGTTCTGTTCTGTTTTGCGAGTTCGATCATAAATTTAATTAGAGTGAAACTGGGGATGGAAGATGCCTGTGGGGAGGCTTATCGTAAGGGTGAGATCTATTTCCGAACTCGTTTTCCGCCCGACTGCCTTCGCTGTCTGCCTCTGTAACATCGTCAGTCTAGGCGGTTCTCAGCACGGTTGCCAGGCGTGGCTCTTTCGAGGCCAAATACCAGATTTTTGGCTCTTTTAAAAAGCCCTTGGTTCTCAAGTAATCGAATGGCTCCGTGCTTTTTGGCTCTTTGGCTCTTTTTTGGCTCCAAAGGAAATAAGGTTAAAACTGACCAGTTTCCTAAGCAAACAAATACTTATATTTCTCTCAAATTGATATTTGAAGTGATTGGTCTTATGTCATACTTTCCCGATGAACGAAAATCAAAGAACGAAACTGTGCTTCAATTTAATAATAATTTCATTTTATTTTTATTCAATATACGTAAAGCGCTTTATGATAATAACAAAACCCACGTATATCCAATACATAGACTGTAGTAAATCTCTGGTCATACCAAATCCTCATCCCGATTGGCCCTTTCCGCACATGGTTTTGCTCTTCTTTGTTGTCTCTTTCTCGTGTGCAATTTGGTTTCGGGTCGAAAATAAGTCTGGCAACCCTGGTTAACAGTCTGTTCAGCTTCCTGCTTTATCCCGAGAATCTCTTACATTCCTAAGCTCGAGATTTTTTTTCTTTTAATTTCATATTTTTCCTCCTCAATCTTTCTCTCTCTCATTCTGAAGCTGTCTTATCTCTTCCCTTTCGCTCATTCATTATCTCTCAATCTCTTCACATTCCCCGTCACGTGTGTCTATGTAACTGCGCGTAACGGCTATGTGTTCTTGGCACGGCTCCTTATATATGGAGTTCACAAATGTAGCGATATGGTATATTCTCCAAGATGGGGGTTACACCTTCGGGGAGAACGGAATTCCCTTATTTTAATTGCAGTTTGTTGTCTGGTTGTTTTTTGTTTTTTTTTGCTTAACATTAGTTTGTGAACCAGAAACTGTTGCACTGCAAAGTGGTGCAGTGTCAATTATTTGTTTAGAAAAGCTACGGTTGTAGGCCTATATTAAGATGGGATAGGGGGAGGGAGGGGGAGAAAGGGGAAGAAGTGGGAGTAGGGGGTTGCAATAAGTAAGTGGAAGAGTAGCCATGATGCTCACATTAACCCCTTGCTCAGATTAACCCCTTTGCTACGTCTGACGTTTATGTACATCTTTACCCTCTGTTACAAGCAGTTCTCAGATAAACGGGCACGTTCAGTTAGTAGCATTCGCCGGGTCGTATCCATGCCAATGTACGACATATTTCCTATGTAATGAATGACGTATTCCTACGCACAAGTTAAGGAGTTCATAGGGGCTTGATGCGTCGACACTTTAAAATCAATACGTAGCAAAGGGAATCGCTGGACCAATCCTATTAGTATTTTTATCCCATGTGTGCCTATTCTCACTGCCAATAAAAACAAGATGAGACAAACTTAATGTGAACACATCTACAGGCTTTCGAATCGTCTTCGTTTTTTTTTTAACATCTTGTTGTCCTATGTATTAAAATTTCTGTTGTAATAGTCTCACCAGTTATTTCAATCCCATCGTTATAATTTTGCTCTCGCGATCTGCACAGACATTAAAATTTATGACTGGTACTGGATTCTTTAGTAGTGTTCCCATTTGTTCACATGCTCCATCAGTATGACTTTGTCTGGACTGATCCTTGTGTCCATCTCTGGGCTCACACACCTGAAGATCGGTGCTGTTTGTAATGAAACGCCTATGGTCGATTCATTACCAGTGGACACATACTTAATAGGCTGTTTACATCCGTTTACATGTGATACTGATATAGTGTTAGGTAGTTTAAGATAAGACAGACAGACAGACAGACAGACAGACAGACAGACAGACAGACAGACAGACAGACAGACAGACAGACAGAGGAATATCCACAGATGGACAGACGAACAAACACACAACCAAACAAGTACAGACAGCTAACTACATCCATGTAGACAACAGAAACAGAAAGAAAGAAAGAAAGAAAGAGAGCGTACCAGATGAAACCATCCAGACAGATTCCACAGTGGAGGGCAAGATGTTGACAGACAAGCAGGACAAACACAGACGGATAGGATAAAGATAAATGAAATGGTAAAATATTTATGCATTGGGAATGACATTAGTCTAGATCGCGGTATAGACTAGATAGACGTGTAGATCATTTTGTCCCTCGCTGAAACTTTTGGTTATTCTTTTGATGTGTTTTTGCTGAGTTGGTTCTGTGGCTGCTGGTGTACGTGTATGTTTATTTCGTGTGTGCGTGTCCGTATACCTGTGTGTGCGTTTGTCTGGCCATGTGTAGAGAGAGAGAGAGAGAGAGAGAGAGAGAAAGAGAGAGAAAGAAGGCTGTAGGGGAGGGAGGCGCTGATATACTGTACATTTTAAGCTCTCCGGTACATGAGAGTAAAGATTTGTCTCTGAATTTTCTAATTCTTTAGATCAATAGTTAACTAGTGATTTAAAGCTTTCATCATGTCAGTGTCCTATCACTGGATAATAGATTGCATTCTCTAAGGGCTTCTCGTATTGTCTGTCTCTTGGAGATGAAGTCCTCTCTCACTCTTGCTTTCTGTCTGTCTCTCTCTGTCTCTCTCTCTGTCTCTCTCTCCCTTGCTCTCTATATCCATTTGTTTCTTTATACTTATCTTTATACTTAACCAGCCATGCCTCTGTTCTTTTGTTAAAACGACAAATGCATATAATAAAGAGTTACCTTACTGAGATATCGAGTGGTCTCATGTGAGTAGGAATGTGATCTTGGATGCGATGACAACAGAGAACTAAAAGACAAGAAAGACGAAGAAGAAGAAGAAGAAGAAGAAGAAGAAGAAGAAGAAGAAGAAAACGATTACAAAAATAAAAAAAAACAGAATGTAGGGTAGTTTTTAAGAAGCATTGTTATCTCTGTTTATCCCATTAATATTTATATTTTCTCATGCAATGAGCTAAGGATGCCAAGAACGCAGTTGGCTCCCCTTGACTTTTTTGATGTTATACCTTCTCTCCCCTTAAGAGTGCTCACAACACGAACTGTACCTGCCCCGCAGTGTGTGTTTTTGTTCTCTCCCAAACTGCACAGTTCCAAAGTCTACATTCCTGCTGGCTCCATTGTAACCTTGTCTTGTGTTCATTGTTGTTTCAGAATGAATATGAAAAACACTGGTGGGTTATACACAGTCCGGTAAATGTCCCCCCCCCCCCNCCCCCCCCCCCCACTCCTTTTCTGTGAGGTGTTTTGTCTCCATTGTCATTTTCATCTCTCTGTATCTTTTGTCATTAATCATCCTCATCGCCTCTCCCTGTGACATCTTCTTCTTCTTCTTTTTGTTCTTATCTTAGTGCTTGTCCTAGAACTTTCCCCTTCCTTTCTCACCATCCATATTATGTTATCTTTCTCTCTCTCTCTCTCTCTCTCTCTCTCTCTCTCTCTCTCTCTCTTTCTTTCTTACTCACTCTCTCTCCTTCATAATGTACATAACCATTCTTACATCCCAATCTCGTTATATTATGCTTCTCTCTCTCTCCTTCTCTCTCCCTTTCCCTCTTCCTCACTCCCCCCTCTATCTCTCTCTCTGTCTCTCTCCCTCTCTCCACATAGCCAGACCCAGCCTGCCACCCGCTGCCACATCTCCATCCGTCTCCGCTTTCTCTCTCAGCCTGCACAGATGACTGGGTGCCCGCCGACAAAAGTACATTTCAGATCCTGGGTTATCATGACTCTTCAAGGAAAGCTTCAGATTAGCTTCATTATAGACCCCTTGACATATATACAGAACGCACACATTACAAGGTAGCAGACAGTGGAGAAAAACAAAAAACATGCTTGGATCACTAAGCCATAGTGTAGTCCAGCAAGTCATGTCTACGAATAGATTTAACCATATTCTGAATCCAGTGAAAAATATTTTATTTATGTGGCAAATTTTCTTTTATTCCCCGGAAAAAAAAACAACATCGCCTATGAAAGTGCGCATTATCTATGACGAATTAATCATAGCAAAATAATTAGAATTTTTCCATACAGAAGAGCGCCTGCTTTCAGAGGTGTTTTTTTCCTCAGACAAAACATATTTTCGTAGTAATATCCCCCCCCCCC
>JAWQUT010000060.1:702077-722070 GCA_033807755.1 Ellobium chinense
CTTCTCACCCGACCTTCCTCTTCCTTGACCTCTTCGCCAGACAGGAAAAGAAAATTTGTATTACATATATCACAGCCCATTTCATCACCAGTATCAGCTGAAATCATCCCAGCCCTACCCTGCTCTCCTCTCGCAAAAAGACTCAAATACCATCATGAGGAAATGCTTTTTTTTTTTGTTTAACCTCCAAGGACAAATTTTAGAAATTCATTTTTTCTCCAATTACATGCATAATTCTTATTTATTACGCTCTGTGGGTTCGCGACGAAAACCCACATTTGGAAGGCCTTGATCTTGAAGCAAATTAATAATGCTACATTGCACCACAGATAAGAATGATAGAGCACAGTAAGATTTTTGTTTTTCACTTTCCGGGACGATTTCAGCCACTGAAGTACAGTGTGAAGGCCATTAGTGGGAATGTTCTGGGGAAGATGAATTTTTGTTTTGTCCCGGTTCGGAAATATTTGCTGTTGCAAGGGAATAGCCCTACAGTTTGAACTGGGACACATTTGAGAGTTGCGCATTACTGATGGGATCTCTTACCATTGTAAGAATTACATTGACTTTGCATGTTGAACGCAGCCAAGGGTAGATTCGGCACCAATGCACGAATGTAATTCATACGTTAGTAAGCGTGCCCGTCGTTAGTGCTCAAGATCTTAGGTACTAAAGTGTTTATCCTTCAGCATGAAAAGAAATAAATAGTTTAAATAGATAATTAAATAAATAAATAGATAAATAAATAAATAAATTATTACAGTTATCTTGACTTCCATCCATTGTGCTCTTGAGTGGTTCTGTCAGAGAACGGCAGAGATGGTCTGGGCAGCAAAGATTCAGAAACCCCCGCGATTCTCCTTATGATAGCTTGTAATTGAATCTGTACAATACCCATCATTTGCCTTTGTGCTGGGAAAAGCTTGGGCAATCCGTCCAGGAGGATCGTAGCTGCCTTTTCAACCGNCGCAAGAATTTTGAACTGGAGTTTCTGTTCTCAATAGTATCAAAGTAGCCAATGGTCCTAGCCTTCATATGATCCGTACCCAGTGTCCTTTAGGTTTTACTTCTTTTTGAGGGAGAGGGGTTGGTCGGAGGTAACGGCCCTGCACTGAAGTTGCGTTTTGGGATTCTTTCGATACTGCAGAAAATTTAATGAAATCTTTGTCCGTTATTCTATACCACGATCTGTGATCTTCAGAAATTTCAGCTCGACTGGCTAGGTTTGAAAGGTCCTTTATTAGTATACCCGTCCTCCTTGTCCCCACCTTATCATTTGTACAGACCAACCCCATACTGTATTACTCTTCGGCGTTCTAGTTGTACTGTGGAGTTCCCCACTGCCACTAGTCCTTACTCCTGCTCCTTTCCACTTGCCCCACCACACATCCAAGTCATTCAAGGCTTTTGCCTTTCTGCTGCTATAATATGAGGTTAAGATAGATAAGGAGAGATTTTCTATCTCGGAGGTCCTTTTGTAAAATTTATAATCGTATGATCTTACTTTAGTACATAATTATAATTTATGTGGTTTTTAGTGGGGAGAAGTAATAGTTATCTGTTAATTATTAACGAAGACATTTGATAAAAGCTTTCTGTACAAAAAGCCCCAGAAAATTGACTTTACCACTTAGAGGACAATATCGATGGACAGTAAAAATACATAATATGTGCATTGTCTTTCACTTGGGTGTTATGGCAACACCACATTACAATGATATTAATTAAATGGTTTTTACGTTTAATGTAAATCAGTTGTATTAATGCAAATGCAATGTACGAGTAACTCAGTACTCAGTTTATCAATCTTCGCAAATCAAGAATCAGTAAAGCACTTTGGTGCCCGGAGGAACAGAACTAGATCTAGACTTAGATCTGTTTAGATCATTACTGGTGATTTGCAATGGTGGAGGTTCCTCTATGAATTAACACTTTCCCTTCGAGATTGTGGACATCAGAGGCCCTTACTAAGCGATATTGAAATCTTACAAATGACTATGAATATTAATCGCAGACAACTGCTATTTCGCTTGCACATGTGTAGGTGATCCAACATCTTAAAAAAAAATACATATCTATCATCTGTCTCGTCACTATTAAATACAGATAGAAACGGAAGAACTCTCCTTCCCGCTTCATTTCAGAGTATTCAAGCCCGAGAAGTTTCTCTTACAAATTTATTGATTGACATCTCTCACAAATTTATTGATTAGCATCTCTCACAAATTTATTGATTAGCATGTGGGAACGAAAATCTCTCGGCAAATTCATTTTAGATTAGGCCTTGGTCGGAATCTGATCAGAAGGAGATAACTCGCGCTAAAAAATCGATAATTACAAGGTTTTGGTTCCGGTTATAACTAGTGATGGAATTCATCGACAATCGACAAACAACGTAAATGACACTATTCTAATATTATGTTATAGTCATTGCAGTGAATTGTTTTTAATTCTTCATGAACAGACTTTGGAGAAAAGTGATTTGTGTGTGTTGCCTTTATTATTGGCACGAAAATTCCCTGTTAATTATTCGATGGGATCTTTTTTATTGTAAGAATTACATTAATTCTGTATGTTGAAAGCTTGTAAGGGTGCATCCAGCACCGATGCTTTAATGTAAATCTTCCGATTGTAAGAGATCCCATCGTTAAAGCGCAAACTTTCAAGTATTGCAATGTTTTTAACGTTTTGAACTTTCCTATTAATTAGGATGCTGTAATCGGAACTAGCCGAAAGTTCTGAGAAAAATGATACCATATTGTACGTTTGACCCACCTTGTGGGAAGCTATGTTATATTAATTCAACTAGATCAAAACGAACCACGCATTCACAGAATCGTGTTGTGATATTTGCGTTAAGCAAAACCTAAGACAGTAATTTTTGGTTGTTTGAATTATTTTCAGAAATGTTAAACATGCTTTTTGTAGAGTTTAATTGTATTTAATATTTTCTTCAGTGTGAGATTTCTAAATGTGGGAGAAAATGAGGGTTATTAAGCAAACATAGCCTACGATTGTCATAATATTCGGGGAATATGAATGTTTAAATTTATGCCCAAACTACACACATTATTGTGGGACAAAAAAGGTTTATAATAATTAGTCCTACACCACGCAGGGCAATCTGTGATTAATGCAGATGGAGATAAGAGCATCAGATTTGAGGGGAAACCAAGTTCGATATGAGGTAGGCATAAGTAGGCAAGCACGCCAACACTTAAAATCCAAACGTGATTTGATCTTATCTGGATTTATGAAGGTTTAATTCCTGTAAGGGATTATAATTGTCATATTATATAAATCTTTTTTTTTTTTTAAATATTTAAAGAACTAGCTTTCATATATTTCGTGACATCTTATGGAGAAAAAAAAAACTCCGAAAACAAATGAAAGCTATTTGAATAGTATCACAAGTGAACAGTTTGAAGAAGCAAGTAGCAGTTTAATAAAAAGAAGAAAAAAACGCCTTGCTGCTTTTCTACGGCCTTGACCCCCTTTCTGCATAACCTCTTTACCTTTGGTATGTCTGCTCATGTTAAGGGATGTGTTGGGAAAAGGGTAAAGACTGTGTGCTTTAATTTATCATTACGTCCCTGTTGCCTTATACGGCCATATTCCACAAAGTTGGTTGATAACACAGTTTGGTATTATTTTGTTCATAATGTTTGACTGGTGCATGTGATAGTATCAGATTTTGTGAACGAGCTCACAAACTTAAGAAAAATATAACAAATAACAACCAGGCTAATAAACACTAATGAAGCAGATTTTTTTTTTTAACGATACGTCTTCCTCCCAAACTTCTTTTATGTTGAATACGACGCTATTTGTTAACAGAAATTATAATATTAAAGGATACTTGCGCAAAGACCGTTTTATTATATTGAATTATATAGAAAGATATGATGTGATGTCTACATTGCCCTGCTTTATGCTGTCTCAATTTTATGTTGTTATGCACAGTTAATGGGAACGATTTCATAGAACCAGCACAGGCTCCTCTTGTATAATGATGGAAAAACAAATTTCACTGCTTGCGTCATATAGTGACATAGCCTGACATTCGCATCCCCCTCGTCACTAATGCAGCTCGCTTACTCGAGTGTCTTTTATATCGAGCTGGCACTTTGATGGTTAACTTCACCTTTAATACTGTCTTTTTCCGATCCAGCAGCCACTTGAACTTGAGCTCATCAACCTCACCTTTAATACAAGTTCCGTTTGCTATTTTGTTTTGTGTTTTTTTTTGTTTTTTTTTTTATTAGAGAGAAATTACAGCGTAACCTCATGATCTTAAAGCGTTAACTCTCAATATCTGAATTTCTTGCACACGCGTTGCGAAGCTCCAGTCCCTTAGTCTATTATTCTATATTATACACACCTCATAAACTCGAATAACTTATGAACTCAAAATTTCTGAGCCTGCTTCCTGAAAAATGGAACTTCTGTGAGGTTGTGTGGTTTTTGCTTGCAAGTTATTCTTTGATATATTTGGCAACAATGCAAGAGACAACCCCACCAACCACATTTCTGCTTGGTGAATTTAATTTGAATATCACTGTATTTACGTAGACTAGCCCACCACATAAGGAACTGTATTCAAAAGGCATGTTGTTGTTGTTGTTGTTGTTGTTGTTGTTGTTGTTGTTGTTGTTCAGTCTTCACGTCCGAATTCTCTCATACTAGAGTATAAATCGCTACAGGACTCCATTATAATTTATCAAGATATTGGATAATGATCAGCGCATTTAAAATGGCAGTGGCACTAAATGCCCCCAAAGGAATTGAGAATATTATTTAGTATTTAGGCCTGCCGGGGTAATTATTATATTGTTATTGTTGTTGTTACTCTTGGCTTTTGCAGCGCAGTATTTACTATCTGACAATCAGAGCAAATGATCCTGACTGTAATGTATTATAAGAGCTTTTTCCACTTTTGTATGGAACTTTCACCGTTTATGCTCCAAAAATTGAAGATTTTCACAACATCGCTCATGAGCAGAGTTACATTTGCAATTTGTTATGCTGGCACAACATAGATCGTAACCTCCATGAAACCAATCGGCTTAAATGGAAACAAAGTCTACAGCCTGCAGTATCGACGCAATGTATAATTAGATGGCGGATTTTACGGACGGGCTCCGTTCGAAATCAAGCTGAAAAGAAACATGGCTCCAATTTGCCTTGCATGCTATTGCCATAACCCAGGAGAACCATAAAATGAGAAAGGTGCATCGCGGATCAGCATAGTAGATGAAAATAGGTGGCTTTCGCCCTGAGCGGTTCGATACGATATTGCGTACGATGCCGCGTGGCAGTAACAATCGGGGTGAGGGTAATAACGATCATAATGGGATGTCCATTGATTTCAAAAGAGGCTGGCAGGTACGGGAGCCATCATATTAACGCGAAGGAGGGGATGATGCTCATGCAGAATGCGATCTCGTCTACATTTGGAAGCATCTCTTTGACAGTGACTGCGCAGTCAGTGGTGATCTTATCTACTTCTCGCTGAAGGAGTCACAACAGAACTAGTGCTCAGCTGCTGCAGCAAATTGGCTCGAGTTTAATTGGTCTCAGTCGTGTTGTTTCACCCTTGTTAGTGACACTTACGCTTTGACAAGAGGGTGAAAATAGCATAATAATTGGATTCGGTGTTACATTGTTTTAGAAAAGTAAGACGAGGTTTTGTGCAAATAAGAGGCAGTTTCGTCTTGGAGATGTCATTATCTAGGGCAGCAGCAGCTGGCCTGGGTGTCATGCATCTGAAGCACTGCCGAAGAGTTGCATATTCATTTTCCCTTAAGAGTGTGCTTTTGTTGTTATTGGTTTTTTTGGTATTTTTCGAGGAGGTTGTGCTCTGATGTCAAGATTTTCTTCGCCACACTGAAGTGTCATTCTGTGAGACTTTTCGTCAGAGCGTTGTGGTGTCGTTTATTTCTGAAGGCGCTTCAGACAAAATAATGTCCGTGTAGTCCGATATGAAACTGTGTTTTTCGAAGTGCCACTTCTGACTCTCTTCGTGAATTTTGCTTCCATTCTGAGATTCATGGTTATATTTATGAACGTATCCGTCCATTTGGTTTCCTTTCTCAGCATTCTTCTATTTTTACTTGTAGCTAAAGCTATCGTTCTCTCTTCTCATCTGAGCATTCTTTCTCACGACATCAGTTGTTTATAGGCTATATAGCTAATAATATTCCCTATATGATATTAAATAACTGCGGAACTAAACTCGCTTTGTGCATTCATTTGCGCTTTGGATAATACCGATTCATAGCATAGATACTGAAACTGTTTTCAGGGTCAAAACTGCTAAAAGACACTGGCATATGCCTTACATTATTTTATTCCCTCCACTCCCAGGGCTGCCATACGTTTGCTTCTTCTTGTTTGGACCTCAGGGTAGAAGTAGAAAACCTGTCCAGCAATTTTCAAAGCATTGATAAGAAACTGGGATAGAATTTGAAGCACACTATCAGAATTGTTGCGAGGTTCGCAGATCTAGGTGTAATATTTTTGTCCTGCAAACAAAAGAAAAAAAAATAATAATTCAAAGCACATGACCAAAATTGACCAAAATGTGTTAGCCTCACACTGGATAAGTTACTGTTAGACGTGTGTTTTTAAGTTTTCGTCTGTGACATAACCTATGTATTTAGATATTTGAAAATTTCACAAGTATCAGATAATAATCTACGTGCTAAAGTGTGCATTTTCACTTTTGATTTACCAAGGCTATTCAACTTTGAAATTAAAAACTTTTTTTAGGTGGAAGGTTAATTCTAAATTTCGTGGAAGTGGAAGGACAAAGGGAGGATTAAATGAAGAGACGAAATGGAATAAAAGCATCTCACAGACACATTCTTGTTACATGGGAGCTTGCGTACTAACGATGGGACCTCCTACCATCGTAAGAATGACATCAATGCTGTGGTGCTAAATGCATCCTTGGTAGCGTTAATGTAATTCCTTCGACGCTAAGCGATCCCATGCGCAAGTTCTCAATTGTTCAACAATATGATCCAGTCGGATCAACTGATTTCTAAAACTCAAAGATCGTCATACAATAAAATGTATCACCTGCAACATCTCTGGGCAGTTTTGTCGAAAAAACTACGAAGGGCATTGGTTGAGCCTTAACATCTCAGTATAGATTCTAATAACCAGATGGAAGCATTAAGAATGTTCGGGTCATTTAGAAAAAGATATTATTATTCTGTTGCATTCTGCCACGCGAGATGCGTTTAAAGGGGATTTTCTTGGCATGTTATTACTTTATAACCTTCATTTCCAATTTCTTATTTGAGTCCAAGGTTTCTGGCACATCTTCTTCATTGCTCTCTCTCTCTCTCTCTCTCTCTCTCTCTCTCTCTCTCTTTCTCTCTCTTTCTCTCTCTTTCTCTCTCTGTCTTTCTCTCCTTTTTCTTTTTTGCGTTCCTTGCCCTCGCTTCCACTTGGAGGCACAACAACTTGCCGACTGGAACTGGATTATTGTACTGCGATTCATGCTGTGATCCCGAGGGGACACAAACAAGTGTTTTGCCTTCTTGGAGAGCTGGATCAACAAATCACATATTGTGGCTGAAGCCCTTTGTGCCAACGAACGTAGCGTCGCTTAATGGGAAGTTGTACATCGATTTCTTTTGAGTTCCCCCGAGCGAAGACGAGATGGCTTGCTCGCGGTCAGTGTCAGCGATTGATGAAAATCTATTATCACTCCATCGAGCAAAACGCGAGCATTTAGAATTACAAGATTTTTGGTTTGCCTTACCAATTATATTGGTGAGTTCATTAAGATGCATTCCTTGCATGGATTCAATCACCGACTATAGCCTTGAGAAATGCACTTGTGGGCTGGCGCTCTCTCTCTCTCTCTCTTTCTCTCTCTCTTTCTCTCTCTCTCTCTCTCTCCCCCCCTCTCTCTCTCTCTCTCTCTCACACACACACACACACACACACACACACACACACACACATACACACATACACAGAGAGAGAGAGAGAGAGAGAGAGAGAGAGAGAGCGATACTTCTGGTCTAAAAGACCAGCAAAGAAACGTTCTGACAAGACAGGGGAAGTAACACAGTATGCAGTACATCAGTGAATCAAAAGCTCTTGCTCTCTTTCCTTGAAATAGTCTACCATTAGTAGACTGGTACGTATGTATATGTTTTCTCTAACGATGTAGTGAGATATCGATTTACTGGTTTCAGCAAACTTCAGACATCTACATGAAAAATGCTTTAGCGACTCATACATTTTGTTCTAGGCATGCCATGGCTGGATCCTTAGGTCGTTTACCTAAGCACATTGATAGATGGTTCTAGCTCCTACCTATTAGCGTATAAGATCGTATATATATCAAATTACTTAATGTGTTGTATACGTCACACAAGTATACTATGGGTCACAAAGTAAAAGAACACCTACAGAAGGACTTATGCCTATAAGTAAGGTCATTGATAGAGAGCTCCAATGCTTCCATGTGAACCACATTGATTCTCTCCGGCGTGTCTATGACAGCCGGCTTGTTGACTGCGTGCTGCTAGGTGTTAATCGCTGCATTTTGAGATAATAAGTCTCCAGCCGATGTTAGCGTTTCGCGACATCTAGGTAACAGATATTAGTCTAGTTCCTCTGACGATATTTCATTACACATCACTTTCCCCGACAGCAGTCGACATTTCAAAACTCGATAATATCACATAAGGATAGACATTTCCAGAATCCGTGGGGGTGAATAATAGTTGTGACCTGTCTTACTTTTCTCCCACCACGGTACCTATTACTGTAGATCTGAATTCCAGAAATATTATCGCTTTACCGGTGCTTCAGTGCTGAATTCAAGATCTGCCGCATGCAAGTAAAAGATATATACTGGTTTTAAGTCTCTTTATAGTCTTTATTAGATATGTTTAAGGGACACAACTGTTAACATGACAGGTGTTGATAGCCGAATAGTAATAACAACATCAGTGCGTTTTCTGAGCTCAGACAACATCAGTTAATACGAGTAAAAGTAACGGTTATTTTCTTAACAATTTATTCAATCGCTCACTTATCCAAATCACTCTACTAGCAATCGCTCGCTCACACCTGTCTCTCTCTCTCTCTCCTCTGTGTGTGTCTCTGTCTGTCTGTCTGTCTGTTTATTTCTCTCTCTCTCTCTCTCTCTCTCTCTCTCTCTCTCTCTCTCTCTCTCTTTCTCTCTCGCCTTTTCTCTTATACACTGCTGGTGTTAACAAAACCAGTTCTCACGCAAGGTGTCATGAGGACCAAGAGTTCAGAGTGCTCTAGAAGCGAGATCATCTTCACTTCTTGAAAGTCGTTCTTCTTACATCTATCGAGGATAAATCTTACCGTTTCAACAGCAGCAGTCCCAGTAATTACATACATTAAACACTTGTACCTCAGGCTTCGTTATTATGATTCCATTTCAAAGCGTGTTCGTGTTCAGTCGAAGATAGCTAGGCTTTTCTATGCAGTCTTTGCCTGCAGGGTGCATTGCTGAAGTTCCCGATCGATGTTCTGCCGAATTAAGTGTATCTTGGCGTAGGCTAGACTACTTACATTCAATCAATCATCTTTGTATGCGAAGTTAATAGTGTCATAATGCTCTAGAGCTTACTGATAAAACAATCAGACGGATGACGTTGGAACCTGACATGGCTTGCTGTGCGCTGTATTATTTTGTCTTATCCGAGGGAGAGAGCACAGTACTCGCATGGAAGATGCTGTGGCCATAAAAGTGCCTGGCTGCTCGACAGATTGTTCAGTACGTTATCATTAACGTAACCGCAGCCGTACCTTTTGTGCATTTGTATTTGGCGATGCCTAACCTGTCTCATTTGCCAGCTCTGAACACTGTTGCTGAACGTAACTCATGACGTGCAACAAGAGTTCGCAGAGCATTCATTAAATTTTGAATCTCAACAATATATTATGTCACCGTTTCTGTTCAAGGAAAACTGTTAAATGCCGATGGTTTCCAGCCTCAACTGCAAGATGCGTACCTGAGGGTTTACATGACACGACTGACTGGGGTAATTGACGCTGGTCTTGACCTATTACAAGCCAACATCTTAACGAAGACATCTTCACCAATCCATGACAACTTATTTTTTTTATGCTGAGAATGTATTCATAGTTGTGATTCTGTTATAGCTCTACCAATGTGTTTGATCATCATATACCTACGTCAACCAGCCTGTAGTTTAAAGATTTCTTTATCATAATCGCAATGACAGGAAAGTATAATACTTGTCGTTCGGATCTTGCTTGCTTGATGCGAATAGGCGAATGATATTGTTACAGCAGATCGCTACGCACAGGTAGATATGATTCCTCTCTGATTTCAATTATAGGATGCTTTCTTAACTCTGGTGAATATTTTCCAACCCAATTGTGTGATAAATTCATAAAGCATGATACCGTCTCTCTCCCAAAATTTTCTTCTCACTCTGAAAATTAGCAATCATTGTAAAGTAAGGCTTAAGGAAGCGCTGAGAATTTGAAAGTAATCAACAGCCAAGAATCTTGAGGAGTGACCTCAGTAGGCGAGTACTAATTTTAGAACTACTGTATGATGGTAAATGACAGCGGTCACCAGAAAGTATTGTCATTATAGCACGAAAGTGATTGACCACGCTTCAATTTATCAATCAGGCTTGATGACAGCTTCAGGCCATGAGTGGCCATGACAGTAATGGTGACAGAGGACATTGTCCTTTGTTCTGGAATACCCAAAGGGTCACCTGTGTAGCTTAGCGAGAGTTCATTATGATATGAGTTCGTGGTTTGATTTTGCTAGAATGGCGACCTGATCTTCATTAGAATGTTGACTGTTACTAGTTTGTCATGTTTGAAGGGAAGTCAAGAAGGCCAATGTCGTATGCTAAGATATTACACATGGCAGAACTAATTGTCCAGCTGAAAGTGATTGATGACGGTCCTTTATGACGGAGATTTTGTGGTTTATATTTTTTTTTAACTTCTTGGTATATTATGTATTAGGTTTTCCTTTAATTCCATTTAATGATAATAATGATAATGATAATAATAATCATAATTCAGCCTTGTTAATCTCCGATAACAAGAAAACAAGAAAAAATTGTTTGTTTATCTATTTAAGTTTTTAAGCTAGAGCTTGGATTGGCTGGTCGATTCATCTTACTTATTTCATCCACGACCGCAGGCTCTTTTGGCGTAGATTTACTCCCCCACATTCAAAGATATCTTGGGTCAGGCAGAATAAGCCGATAATGGTTAACTCGTCAACGTGCCTTGTCTTCGACTAAGGGGAAAGAATGTCAATTAGGACGTATTAGATGTCGGTCAAAGCCATCTTGGAAATGCCACAGTGTATCGAGAGATAGTTGCCGCTACTGTGAGCTCTCTGGGCATTATTTACCCTCGCTGGTTACTGCCTTATATTGGCGCTTCTTCCTTTTCTATTTAGATTCACTATCAATCTAGCGTATTTAGGCAAAGCCCACGATGAGATGATGTGAAGGTATAATCAATCAGTTATTATCTTTAGAATGTATGTGTTCCCATTTCCCTCAAGCTTGCCCACAGTGTCTACCCTGAGTTTAGTGAAAGACCGAGGTTCCAACTGCGTAGTTATTGAACACATTGTCAAAAAATGACTGTCCGCGAAACTGCTATACAGCACACTTGTGACAGGGACGAGTGAAAATAGCAATTGTGACATCACTCACTACTCGTCCGGCAGTATACTAACAGTTTAATTTGCGAGCGCCGTGAAATCTAACGGCTTGATTACTCGATGGTCAGAACACTGAGCTTGAGACTCAACCGTTCGGTATTCGATCCTCACTGCAGGCAAATCTGTTTTATCTTTAATGAATGAGGATTATACAGAAAACGTCTATCCATAATCTTTTTTTAGTATTATCCATGTCTTCTCTTATTTGAACTTTATTAAGTAAAAAATTCCCTTATGGAGGCATGAAAAACAGAAGTGTACTGTAAATAGCAGATTCTCTCGCCGACCATGGTGAGTGCACATTCTTTTCAGCTTAATCAACCCTTGGGATAATTTTTTTCAAGTGCTGACACACAGAGGATCTTTCTAGCCAGTGCTTACATAACTGTACTGGGATTGTGACTCAGTGAATTCTAGACCTTCTCACCTATGTAAGACTTGTTCAAAAAGAAAAAAAAAATGTATTCACGTACTGTCTGCTGACGCAAAAGTTCGAATTCGGATGGTATTTTTACCTTGCCACCTGACAGAATTGTCTCCTATTGAGAATTTTTCACACCTCCCCCCTTTCTCTCCAAGATATCATTCCTTACCCTTCCCCCTCCTGTCTCTTTCTCTCTCTATGTCTCTCTTCTTCTCTCTCTCTCTCTCTCTCTCTCTCTCTCTCTCTCACTCTTTCTCTCGCTCTCTTTCTCTCTCTCTGTTTCTTGACTTTGACCTGTTTTACCTATCCCCTCTGTTAGTTTTTTTTCTTACTTCTTTGAAGAAATGTTCTCCTCTACCTGTGTGTTCAAGTATATGACGTACGCTATTGTTTTACCTATTCGCGGAGTTCTAACCTAGTCTTTGCGCGCAAGTTATGACCTTCATGCTTTTAGCAACAACACCGAACCTCTCTTAACCACCCCCCCCCTCCCTTTCCCTCTTTTGTCTTACATTAGATCTCAACCTCTTGCGGGGATGCCTTAATGTTTATGTTTTTTCAGTCCTGTTCTGATTTATGCCCGCGCGAATTCGATGAGAGATGGATCGAAGATACAGCATCCAACCTATCATTAGGAAAGACAGTAAGGAAGAGGATGAGAGAAAGATGTCCGCCTATGAGGCGAACCGCCGAAGTAGTCTTTTCCAGAACTATGGTAAGACCCGGAGTTGGGTGAAGAGATCCAACCTGGCACCTGATCATGCCAGGCCTTTTCCGGAAACCAGGAGCTCTTGGGATGAGAGCATGCGCAGAAGGGATTCCGACACCGGGCTCAGGGGGATCGTGCTGAGAAAAGGTTTCTCTGACGACTCGAAAAACTACTCGCTATTTCACTCGGAAACCCGCAGGGCTTCGAAAACTGAGCCGACTCCTTTCTCGTCTAGCAAGCGTTTGTGTAAGTGGGAGACAGTGAATTTGCTAGGGATTAAAGAACAATCGGCAGGCGAAGAAGATGTGACACCGTCCGCGTTGAAATCGCGTGGGCAAAAAGACTTGCGATTGCTCTGTAAAGCCCCCTCCCGCGAGGACAGCGGCATCGAAATCGGTTCGGCCCACACAGTGACGCCCGGCTCATCTACAACTCAGAAGAAATTTAGCCCTCATTACCTCGACAACGTTTCGGAAACTGCCGAGCGCTTCGAGACAACAGAATTCAGAGGCGCGACCACTGCTGGAGAAGGAGAGGAAGCAGCCGGGGGTGCAGAGCTCGCTTCGGGGACACAAACAGATTTGCAGTTTGAAGAGGAGTCACGACGTCGTGCAGCACAAGGTGTTTTACAAAAGGAACGATTTCTTGGAGAGGACGTAGCAGGTGAAAATTATCGGCAGGAACGGTTTAAACTTACGACAGAAGATGAACATGAAATCGGATTTGGTGCAATCAGCGAAGGATTAAGTAAGAAGACTATGATTACGGATACTAAGGATACTTCATCTACCACACCGATAACACAAGACGCCGCTCACGAAAGGAGACCCTCCATTATTCCGACTCTGAACATCACAAAAGAGCAAAGCAATTTCGAGAAATTTCTCAACATCATCAGCACCCAAAAAGAAGGGCTTAAGCCTAGTGAGCAAGAGGAATTGTCCATCGCTCGAACCAAGTCGTGCGAAACTTTCAGCAAGAAGAACATGGAAGCCATGAGCATCTGGGAACGGCGCAAGAGAGCGGCTAGGGACTTCAGCCCTGGCACACGTCCAATCGTTCTGAACATCGAAGCCATCGACGATGCTATGCTTTGCTCTAGATCCGTGTCCAACACCCTGGTGGAGATCACTTCCACCACCTACATCTGCAAGGACGACCTTCACCTTAGCACCCGGAAGACCACCGTGTCCTCCAGCAGCAACGCCAGTAGTACTGGTTCCGGTGCCCAAGGCGAGAAACCAGCGGGCGGTGGCGGCTCCAAACTGCGGAAGCCCACCAACCTCTGGGGCGTCACTAGGCGGATTTCGGTCAAGCGTAAGAAGGTGGTGAAGGAGGATAAGAAAGAGGAGCCACAAGAGCGACCCACGGATGAGCCCAGGTAAATGATGACCTGTATGTCTGGCACTGGCCGGACTCACCTTGGTGTAGCTGTGTTTTATATGGGCTTCAGCTAGGTTGTGTGAGTATAGATGTGATCTCTGTAATTTTCTGAATAGAGTTTTAATGCCGCCTTACTTGGTTATGTGAGTTGTCAGTATTTCTGTAGGTTTTGATGGATTTAGTCTGCACAGTTCCGCCATGAAATGTTTATACTACTTGTATATAATTATGATTGCTGTGAAGGTCTTTCATTATTCTTTTTACTTTACTTCTCTTCTTTTCTTCTTTTTCTTCTTCATCATCATTATCATCTGCTTCTTCGTCTTCTTCTGCTTCTTCCTCATCATCTTCTTTCTTATTCTTCTTTGTTTCATCATCATCATCATCATCTTCTTCTTCTACTTCTTTTACCAACACAGCTTTGCCTTCTCTTTATATCTTGTCCTATATCCGTATCATTCCTTTACTTCCGTCTTCACAGATTTTGCTTCAATGTTCGCCACTAGCCCTTATCGCTTTTAGTCTATCAATGTTATAAGGCCCACATACTTGATAATACCTAATTATATTTTTTACCATATTATGCTATACCTCCTTGTTCAGACATTTATTGATAATGGATCTGTTGCCCTAATCTGTTATCACATTATACTCTAATTGTTAAAATCGTCGAGGGCAAAACACACTTTAATAATAATATAAGGAGTGTTTGCTTCTAATCCTGAGAGCATTAATTATCACTGTAAAAGTTATAAATTAGGGAATTAGCACTCAAGAGTGCGGTAGACCCCTTATACTTAGAAGTAAGTGACATTTAGAGTCGATTCAGACCTAGCCTTTGCGATACTTTCGTAAGAGTAATTATTGGCATTAATAGCATATCACTTCTTTTTTGTAATCTTCTTTGTCTTCAGTTTTGTTGTATATATGTGTATGTGTATATGGCGATGGGGTCATGATATGGTTGACAGCTGTGCCGAGAAGGGAAAGGAGGGTGGGGGACAGAAGTATGCGACCAGTCTGAACTTCCACGCATCCTTCAGTGTTCGCACCAAGACATCTTGACCCAACACCTTCTCTAGTTTTCAACGTCATGACATCTTTGGGTTTTGGTTATTGCCTCTGCTAAACTTCTGCTGGAATGATCGTTGGTATTATAGCATATCATATTTGACTTTCTTTTATTCAAATTTTGTTGCATGTGGGGATGGGGTTAGAATATGGAAGACAGCTGAAGGGGAAAAGGAGGGGGGAGGGAGCAGAAGAATGCAAGCAGTCTGAGATTTCACGCATCTTTCAGTGTTTGCACCAGAATGCCTAGTTGCAACATTGTTCCCAGTCTCCAGCATTATGGCATTATTGTGTTTCGATCCCTTTTGTCCCGTCTACGTAAACTATTGTGAATTTACGCACTCAAATGTACCCAGTGCTATGCGTTTTGAGAGAGTTACGTAAAACTATCAGTGCGGTGAAACTGCACCTTCTGTAGTACCGCATTAATTCATCTTTACTGACTGTTCAGAGTAAAAATCGATTATCTTTACTGTATTATAGATCATGACACAATCGAATCCGCCTAATGATTAATCTGGCATATAATGCGATAATTCTCTGATTTTTATTATTTTGCATTATGATTTTTTTTTTGGTCTGTTTTAATGTTGTGACCACGCGGAAGTTGATAATGTTATGCAAAATCGACTTGGGAGAGAAATAAGAAAAAAAGAGGGGATTGAAGTACGCCAATATATATATGACATATATTTCAATATATATCCGTTTATATATACGGATTTCATGCCTTGTTTTTATGTAAGATATACAATACACAAAAGAGAACGCGGCTTGAGAAGTAAAAGAAGACAAACTGAAATACTCTAAACAAGATATAATATGATTAATTCAGTATGCCCAAAACATTGCAAAAATTGTATAAAATCGTATCCATCTGTCTGTTTATGAATGTTTTCTATTTACCTGTTGATGTCTCCAGTTATAGCTATCTATCCATATTTTGTTACGATTGTTACAATGGAAATAAAGATCTAAATCTGAAGCAATGCAGGCGAATGAGCCAAGGATCGTGCTTGAGATATTTTTTTTTACTTTTAAGTCTGGGCAATATCCGCCAGTGGCAGATCCCAGCGGCTAATGATTATGTAACAATCAAATTTTAATGTCCCAGAATGCCATATGGGACACGAGAGAATTATTTTTGTGTGCTTTATGGTGTTCGCTTCTGGTTTTGCCGATCTAATCGATATTTTTGTCCCTTTTCCTATTATATTTGTTATTTTCATCGACATTGGTTATTTGATATTTTGTATCATTAAGTTAGTGTGCTGTCTTAGTCAGAAATTTCTACGCAACCTAATAGTCATCATAGGTGATAAACATTTGGGAATCCTAGTACTTATTACACCGTTTATAGTGAAGCGATGAAGGCGATAAGTTGTCTTGATGATGATGACTATGGTAATGCGTTTTTCCTTAATTTTAAAAATGAATATAAGCAGAAGATCCAAATTTGATTACGTATAGGAATGATAATATTATTCGTAATACCCCTGTTTACATAGGAAATTCTTGAAACACATGATAACAAAATGATAATAATGATAATGATGATTATAATGATGGTGATGATGATGATGATGATGATGATGATGATGTGTGTGTGTGTGTGTGTGTGTGTGTGTCTGTGCTGCTACTATGGTGATTAATGATGATGATGACGATGATGGTTATAATGATGATGATAGATTTGTATATGTCGATATTGTCTCTTATAGTATTTCTGTTACGGTGTGTATTGATGTATGTACATGTTTTTTTTTCAAACATTGCCGAATGAAATGCTTTGTCATCATGATTACTATAGACTTAACAATGTCATGCTTACTGAGTCACAGCACCACTCTGAAATGATGTTTGTTGTTCATTAGGCGCTGATGCTAGTGATAGCTACGAGATGGTTTGAAATATTACTTTTACGTATCTGTTTAGTACCAGTTGTAAGTATATTATTTAATCGTGAACCAACTTGTAATGCAGAGATGCTCGACTATCGGCCATCTTGCCCGCGATGGGATAAAAGTTAAGACCCACGAAATTCCCTCTATAGCTATAAAGTGACTTTTCATGTCCAGTGTCATGCGAGGCCTATTGTATATATTACACACCCCTTATTATAACTATTACCACTTATTATGACCCTCACAGGATGACCAAAGGTGAAAATCTGATTCACTCTCTGAAAAGGTTGCCGACCCCTGTTCTTAAGGCATTCTGCGTGAATATAAACTACGTTTGACTGATGGTCTGTGCTTAGGACAGATTCTGTTAAGCGTCTGAGCCTGGAACAAATAAGAAAGTTATCCATATGAATGTCATCTTTTGGATTTTTGTTTTCTAAGTTTATTTCTCCTGGAACTTCAGGATGCAATTTACGTTTTACCAGGAACATTTTTTTAAAAGTCAATTTCTTTTTTTTTCTGCGAGGACAGTTTGAAAATGTTACACAAGCGATTGTAAAAATTCACTGCCAGTTGGAATAGGATAATGTGTGCGTGGCCTCTAAGAGGCAAAGCACATCCACACCTTCACCATCTAACTCTTCTCCTCACGCATGCTGTATCACATTCTGGTCCAGAATAAGCTTTCTCTCTCTCTCTCTCTCTCTCTCTCTCTCTCTCTCTGGCTCTCTTCCTCTCACTATCTTCCTCCCATTAGCTTTCGATATTTCACGCACACATATTAAAATTTGTTCATTTTAAGAGGATTTACCTCGCCACATAACTTCAATTTTTGAATTATTCGGCTGATAATAATACGAATATTATCATCAACGATTCTTAGACATCACGGCTATTAAATCACAAGAGTCATATGTGAAGATCATACCAGAAACTCGACAAAAATCTCTGCATTGTTTGATTCATATACCCTCTTTTGTCGACCCACTGAAGATAATAGGCTTGTCGCGCCGTGTTCAGTATGACCTGAAAATGTACGGAGGAGAAAGGGGAGGTGGTCGTAGCCTGAGAATGGATGGCACACAGAACATGTTTTTAAGCTTCTCAAAACGCTAATCTTTGACAATTTTCCGCTACAAGGAGGTTTCTTCCGGAGTCTGTCTCTCACTGTGTGTCTCTTTCTGTGCTCTTGGTCCCAGATCAATACTGCGACAGTGCTATCGATCATGTCACGCTTGTCTACTTCTTTCTTTCTTTAATTCTTTCCTTTTTTTTTTCCAACGAACGTAAGCGTTACTGTTTGATCTTCCCTTGTTCAATACAGCTTACTTGCTGCTCTATCTCAAACAGTGCCGTAGAAGACCTGTCTCTGCCAAATTTTAACGAATTTGCCAGGTTCAAACCGACTGAATTAAGAAGTTCCGCGTATTTTTTTTTTCATTTTTGGTTTTCGCGTTCGAGTTCGCTTAATAACAGTGACATACTGCTTAAGACAACAATGCTACAAGAAATTACTGTTTTCTTTCTTTCTTATTTTCTGGGCAGGAGAGTGGGGTCGAAATCGAGAAGACTTATTTTATTGGCTGCTTAACTTTCTTTTTTTATTTGTTTGTTAATAATTGCTGGTTTCTCTTCCTCCAACCCCTTCCACCCGGAGTCAGTCGATATTGTTCTGTTTGCTTTGCTTGAAAACGTAGGGTTCAGTCAGAAATGAGAATCTTCCCAACCGATTTTCAGTTTACACAGTTTCTGAGCCATAGAAATTTAACCGGATTGAGGGCGACTCGGGAAAGAGGATGAAGTTGTGTGTTCTGATCTAGTTGGTTGTTGCACCAGGAATCAAAGTATAAAATTATATTCTTCCAACATCCAGGCGAAAAAGAAAAAAGAAAAAAAGAACTTGTCGCCTTGGGGGCAGTACTACTTTATCTGCTTATTTGTTTGCTTTGTAACGTAAGATGATCTTGCATTGCAACAAGATAAGGAATCATAGTTGTACCTTACGACCTTAAGCCTGAGTGTACTAAGAAATCCAAGAAACTCATCAGAAGATACCAGAGTCACAAAGTTAATCTTCCTTCCCCAGAGTACCCCACAATTATTTTCACAATTAATACTCAGGTACGCCTGGTATAGTCGGTAGGTCCGTCCTGGATAGTTAACCGTAAATTAACCCAGTGTCCAGACATTGGTCGTGGGCAGAAACAGAACCACCGACTCTTTTTCTTTCTTTCTTTCTTTCTTTTTTTCCTTTATATCTTTCTCTCTCTCTTTCTTTCTTCCTTTCTTTCTTTCTTTCTTTCTTTCTTTCTTTCTTTCTTTCTTTCTTTCTTTCCATTTACATTTTATATCTTACTTTCTTTTGTTTTTTCCATGTTTGCTTTGATTATTGTACTTTCTACGTGATGTAAAATGTCTTTGAAGTAAACTTGGAAACTTAAAACCTACTTTCTAAGATCAACGTTGTGCATTATCGTTTGCCTGGAGCGAAGCGAACATTATTTTGCGACACAATAAACCACCTTAACTAGACCATCGTACAAAGTCAGCTGGAAAGGTGTGTTGACCTCACTGGAATGCAGGCATCATGCTCCTGCAGCGCCATTCACCTACTTTTTTGAGCACTCACCCTTGATCCATACAATGTAAATATCTCAGTTTTTTATATCATTTCCTCCTTTACCTTTGCCGTCTTTTCCTCCTGTCTACTTTAGGGTGTGTGTGTGTGTGTGTGTGTGTGTGTGTGTGTGTGTGTGTGTGTGTGTGTGTGT
>JAWQUT010000060.1:725488-736018 GCA_033807755.1 Ellobium chinense
GTGTGCTTATCCAATTCTTGCTGCTGCTTATACAGTACATAGTTTTGTCATTGCTCGTCGTCATCTCCCAAGATGAGTTTAAAGGATCGCAGATGGACCAGGAAAATCTAAAAAATTATTATGAAACGAAGAGCACCCCCCCCCCNCCCCCCCTTTGCACCCAGATCCTCAAGAATTACTTACGTCTTAATTTCTTAGCTCATAATAATCAGTAGTCTGACAATATCATCATAACCGGCTTGAAATTCTAAGTAAATTAATACCAAAAAAAATTGTTCATTTTATTATGGCAAAATTTGTGAAACACGACCGTACTCATCAACAATGAGGAATATTACGCAATATTGTCATAAAGTTTTGTTTTTTTGTTGTTTTTTTTAAACACGTGGGTCCAGTTGCTTCGCTTGCATCGAAAACACGATGATAACTACAGCGTTAATAGGCACATGCATTTTCCACCCCCTTCCCTGTTTTGTGTTTTTTTGCTCTGTTAAATCTCAGGCTTATTCTTAGCATTGGTTCACACTGCATTAATATGTACTTTTGCATTTTGAAGGTTTTAACGTTGACACGATAATAGGTCTAATTATACCTCTTCCACACTGTGAACGTTTTGTGACATTCTATTTACATGCCTGTTGTTATACGTGTGGACGTTCTGCTGCGTTATCATCATCGTGTTTCGTGTTTTCTTGTTCAATCAGTGGAATGATTTGAACCACATGGATCCAGGCTTGGACTAGAATATCGGCGTATCAACGCCGCTGCAGATTAACCTTTATCGAAGCTAGTCGCCAAAATAAAAGTGTTTGTCTGTCTGTCTGTCTGTCTGTCTGTCTGTCTGTCTGTCTGTCTGTCTGTCTGTCCTTTCTGCATTTCTCTCTCTCAAACACACATACTCTTTCTCTCTCTCTCTCTCTCTCTCTCTCTCTCTCTCTCTCTCACACACACACACACACACACACACACACACATACATTCATACATACATACATACATACATACATACATACATACATACATAATGCTCTTTCTTGTTTTGACATGATTCTTCAAAATACCTCGTGAGATTTGCAGTTTCGGATTCCCAGGCCTGGTGGTCTACAATGTAATGTCTTTATTAATGCCTTTAAATGTTATGTATTGTCATATGTAACACATATATCACCTCTACCACCACTGTGCACTATCACCACACCATTTCCACAATGCGCCATCATGATCACCACTACCACAATGCACTCTCATCACCAATCCCACCACTGCGCACCATCATCACCACTACTACCACTACCACAGTGCACCGTAATCACCACCGTCCACCAACACACACATTACATCATTATCACCTCTAAAAATATGAACCGAATTAAACCAACGTATGGTATTGCAAAGCATGTTCCCAGTGGAATGACTAAAGACACATTTGTGGGGTTTTTGTTGTTGTTTTTTTTCAGTATTACAAGACTCAACCATTCACCAAAACTAAACGGTTCCCTTATCTGTTTGTCTAT
Source organism: Ellobium chinense (assembly GCA_033807755.1). NCBI lineage: Eukaryota > Metazoa > Mollusca > Gastropoda > Ellobiida > Ellobiidae > Ellobium > Ellobium chinense. Next base: position 727,003 of record JAWQUT010000060.1, read on the forward strand.
TCACAGTTTTGATGTGGAGAATGGTCCCGGTGGTCAGACCCGGTCGCCCCTGGAGGGAGGCAGCCCCTCCTCGGCCCTGGTCCTACAGAACCTCCCCCAGCGTCGGGAGTCGTTCCTGTACCGGTCCGACAGCGACTATGAACTCTCGCCCAAGTCCATGTCGAGACACTCATCTATGCAGAGCGAGGCCCCGCAGTAAGTACTCACACCAGGTTTAACTTTGTTGCCGCATGCATAACCCCTACGTTAATTAACGCTCTGCGGTAACCACGGGGAACTCCCAAAACATTAACTGTGTCCATGGTAATTAACGCAGTTTGTTAACTACCGCATGGATTATGCATACGGCCACTGGTTCTTTCACTGATAATATACTGAATGCATAACGTATGTGTTGATGTATAACGTCGTATTTCACACATCTGACCCGTTTGGAGAAAATATAATGCATTCAAATGCGACCATTTTATGAGGGTGAATGAACCAGACAGCTTAATATATTTTTAAGTATGATCTTTTACGGAACGTTATGGAAGAGTGAGCATGTGCATATTAATTATGGCATTTCCTGGCATTATGAGCATATTGCCCGTTACGAACTTAACGTGAAAGTCACCTCTGATTCTAGTTTGTAACGTGCAGTATGATAGTAACGCCAGGATATGAAAGAAGAAAGTGCACATGCCTATCTCCGCCATAACAGTTCGTAAGAGATTCGAACTTCGAAATCAAATATCTCTCATGTGGAATACGACCTTATCCATCAAGATGGATGATACGTGAGTGATATGGGCTGATGGATTTGAACCGTAGGGCTCTGTTACAAAGGCGAATGAACCTAAGTGCAGTGGAGCTGCATAGTGTAGAAATCCAATAAGGATAAATATACCTGATAACTGATCTGAAACTTTAAAGCACAGCTGATAATCTGAGCCCACCATTATCGAGTTAGAGGTTAACTTCTCTTTTATGTCAAATAACGTGATACGTTTATATCTCTTCTTTGTAATTTACCACACTCGCTGCGTAGATTATTTTACTTTAACCCGTTCGCTTGGATCCAAACTGTACTTGACCACACAAGTCTATGTATCTTAAAATTTTGCGTCCTTTTTTCTGGCGTCAGCTGGTGAATATCACGGGCAACCAAATTTTTAGCTAGACTGGCTTTCATCAATACAGCTCTCTCCTGTTTCAAACTGTCAATATTACGATTACGCCTGTTGCATTCCCAGTCCATAAAAACCACACTGACAAGAAACCAGAAAGTTCCACCCACTAGTGACGTAAAACGTGCGAGATTTATCTGCCTACCAGACTGTACCCACCTCCCTTTATCCCCATGAGATGTTCAACTTAGTGTGCAAGGCGAATCAAAAGAAAGAAAAGGTTAAATATGCCCCGGGAGAGGACGAACCTCAAAAAACGGACAGTTACAGAACTGCGAACTGAATTATTATAAGATTAGGGGTAGGTCTGTGTTGAGAGCTTTATCTCACCAATGACATCCTGCGTGTTTCCAGTGCAGCCTTGGATGTCCATGTGGTTCTGTTTATCAGCCTCTATCACTCACAACGTATTTTAAAGAATGCCATAGTTAGTGAAAGCCTCTCTATAGTTCGTTTCGCGAAAAAAACAGCGTTTTTTTTGGCAATAAAGACTTTTTTTTTGCACGTGAGGTGACAATAAATAGTCTTACTAGAACTGAAAAATTGGGTTCTGTCCGATATGGATGAGTAGGCCACTGAGTGACTACAGAATGGATATCTGAAGCTTAGTCTCTCTGACTGAAAGTATAGAGTTTGTGTGTTACGGCGTGTCAGCACGATTACGGCTACAGAGGATCACGATTGTTGATAGTAACTTTCGTCACACCTCTTTACTGTTAAATTGTTTAAATCTGTGCAGGTGCTTTAAAATACATTACAAAGACAGAGAAAAAAAAAAAGCTTGAAACTGTAGGAATCGCCTTGATAAAAATTAAGCCATTAACACTACTTGTTGAATTGTGGCCTACAAATTTTCGTATATTTGGTCTATAAACAATGAAGATATTTCCAAATATTTGTTTTGTTGTTGTTTTTTCGTGAAACAAACTGTACAGAGTTTTTACTTTTCATTTCAACGCACATTTTATTGTGCGCTATATTTTTTTTAAACCATTTTGTAAAAAAACAAGTAATGTCAGAACCATTACTATGATAGTAAGAAAATGGAAACAGCGAAGATCAAGTCCATATTTTATCACTGATCACATTTTTAATGATGCAGAAAAAGATTTTTTTGTTTTTTTAATCTGTCAAAAGAAGCGAGCTTTGCAGTTTTATTATGTTTATAATTCATGTCTCCCCAGTTGTTTTGATCATCTCCTTGTGGCAAATTGTAGCTGTCAGAAACATAAATTATCCCTGCTTGTGCTGTGCTCATTATCTTGTGTATATAATGTTTTTGTTGTTTATATGTTGACTCATTATGTAAGGGCCAGAAAATCTTTCCAAGGGAGACGATCGAAGAAATTCCCATCGCTTCCGAAAGTTCCCTTCTAAAATTCTAGGTTCTTTCCCCTTACACATAAGCGCACTATTCTTGTGGCTGTAATCACAATGCAAATCCAAGCCTTGCATGCTGGAACAACCTGCTAGCGCACCTTAGGACCATCACCTTTGGATCATGGACTGAGAGCAGTATACGCGGAGACAAGAACCAACGCCTGCACCGAAGACATTGACGGGGATGGAGAGAAGGATAAAGAACAGCCACAACTACTTCGTCTACAGAACGTCAACAACTTTCAGCCTTGGAGCTGACGCATCTGTGGGCACAACAACAACAATCCACTGAGGCAGTTACAGCCGCTTGAGAATAACATGGTGTCATCATTCTGAGAAATAACCAAGGTGAGCATCAAATATCGAGCATGCAGTAGGACCTCGCGATGTCGAATTCCAGGCGACGGAGTCCTTGGTTTCGAAATTGTACAAGTTGATGAGTATAATATGATTTTATAGTAAATAATGGACTCAGTTATTAGCAGGGGATTAAAACGACTATATGGAGGATTCGATACGGCCATGGGATTTGAAATCGTGAGGTCCCACTAATTATTATATCGTTTTGTTTTTGTTTTCCTTTTTTCTCTTTTTAAAATCCTTTGTAACAAGTACGCAGGGGATAACAATACTAATGTCACGTCCCTTGACCTATGAAAGACCTAGTGTAAACGGATGAAAAGGCATTTCATTATTATTAAGGGGAAGGAATGTGACCTTAGTCTGATTAGTTTTCGAAGTTATAACATAATTATCTAGGGAAGTGTGTCACCGCGAATTTTACCAAATTACTGTGAAGGATCAATTTTGAGAAGAAAGGCCGAGAAAAACTAACACTAGAAAATGTCATGCTCCTGTCGGGAATCGAACCAGGGTCTCTCAGTTTGCAAGTCTGAACGTGCTACCACTACACCACAAGGACGTTAACTTCACAGCAATTTAACTCTTAAATATCTATCGCCTGAATCTGTTTTTTTACTTTCACATGCGAATCTAGTGTTCATCCGTGACCCTGACACAATTCCCGACTGCTCACACTAGAAGACAATTCCCCAGTAAACCCATACACCCCTCCTCCTTCTCCCTAGTTCCTTCCCCCTCTTCCCCCTCCCCTTTTTTAGAACTAGTTTAAATGATATATGCATCAGATTGTGAACCAAATAGCGTGATCTGTACCGATACCGAACATAAGGCAGAGAGAGTGGGAGCGAGAATGGGAACAATGTACAGAGAAGGAAAGAGGCATGACAGAGTAAATGCGAAGTGAACAAAGGAAGAGAGTGAAGGTTTGGATAAGGGTCCTTCCATGTAAAATGTTACCTGAGGACCAATTTTTCAAATGCAACTTAACTTACTATAAAGCATCATCACTTTCAAAGTGCATCATTGTGCAGAATAGTTGGAATAACAGTTTTTGGTAGATCCCCCCCCGTGCAAGATCATGTGCAAAGTAGCTTTCTTCTCTAGGATATTGTGTTACCATTGTGTCCCATCAGTTACCAATTTTTTGTCCCATCAGTTACTCAGACAGACGGCCCTGGTGTGCTAAATATTGTTGTTGGATAAAACTGCTTTATCCACATGTTAAGATGCATTATCTGAGTGTATAAAAATATATTTTTCTATTATCAGTGGTTGAATTTCAGAAATTTTGCTACTTTGGGTTACCATGCAAAAACGAAAGTACTTTTTCTGTCCCATCAGTAGTTACCAACCCTATGAGGTGTCATTATCTGAGATCCAATTTATCTCTTAAGTCAAATGTTAGTTTTGTCAGTTAATTTGCCATTGCTTTTTTTTTTATGTGTGTAAAGAATGAAATGTTTGAAAAGTATTGTCTAAATGTCCCGTCAGTTGCCATGGAATGACCCGTAACTAATGTTATTATAATGGTTATTGACACGATTGCATGCGAAAAGGAAGGAAGAGGATGGGATAGAGAAAACAAAAGGAAGAACGGGATTTTTAGAGCGTTTAGCGAAAATGAAGTCTCCAAAGAAAAAAAAATGCAGTCGACATTACGGTATGGAAAGTGAAGGGGATGGAATGAGAGACAGTGGGAGCGCTTGAGAAAAAAATGTGAAAGAGTTAAAACTTTTTCAACATGAGAGAGAGAGAGAGAGAGTGAGAGAGAGAGTAAAATAAGAGAGAGAGAAAGAGAGAGAGAAACTAGTCTAGAACTTTTGAGCTCGCCAGGAAGCCTACTGAAAATGTTCCCCAGCTGCATGGATTGCGAAACTTCCCCCTTAAGTGTACATTTATCTACCAGCGTATGTTGCGTTACATTTTTATGTGTACACTTCATCTGTCTTATGACATTCATAGTTCCTCGGGGCTGATAATGCACCGGCGTAAGGACCCATATAAACTATGTTTAAGTATCGCTGGCTTGGAATCTTAATAAAAAAAACACAAAACGTTTAAGATGTTACAATTATCTTGAATTATCTTGCTCACCACCGTAAACTCCGGCGTGATTGCTGACGTGTAATTCCTCCTCTCTCCACCCCACCTTCCCCGCCTCCCAACCCTGTCAGGAACAGGAATTAAATTTCATTATTAAAAGCTAGCCTTTTAACATTTCAGAAGAAACACAGTTCAGGTTATTCATCTTCAGCATAACTGTCATAATAATAATAATGATAATAATGATAAGAGGAAGAATCGGTTTATAAACATCGTACCCGGGAAATGCCGGCTCACGCGACTTCACATTTGAGAATTTGCGCAGTAACAATGGGATCTCTATTACTATAACTCTACGTGTTAAACGCTACTAAGGATATACGCTGCACCGATGCACTCGTGTAATTTTTTGCAAAAGTAAGAGATCCCATCGTTAATGCGCAAGCTTTCAGTTATAACCCTTGGAGGTTCCTAGCATTCACTAGTCTCCACAGTGCAAAGCAAGGAGCGTAGCAAGGATCAAGGGGCCAGTTACAGCGGTACAAAAATACAGTCCACTATACCTGTGGGAAGGGGAAAGAGGGGGGCCCTGGCTGAAACGTTTTTAGGGGTTTCGGCAGAAGCAAAGTAATAGAAAAACGAAAAAGGAGGTTTCACTTCCATGATACAATCTCGTTTGTATTCGGAAAACCCACAACCAACCTTGACTTTACATCATTTGCAAATACCATTCTGAAAGTGAGACAAAGCAGAAACAGCACTGTAGTCTTCACTCAGCTAATTATTAACGACTTATGTGGTTTCTCAAAATAAAATATACGATGATTTGTTTGTCACCCGAAAAAATGTTAAAATCCCCAATAAATTGGATGAACGCATATTTTTCTCGGTAAACTGACAAAATCCATCGCAGGGTTCTGACATAATCGTCTGGTTTCCTGATTATTTGGGAAACTTGAGCAGAGAGGCGATAGTTTGTGGTTGTTTTTTTACGTAGCCTGTCTGTTTGCGACTTGCCAACAAGAAAAAAAATATGGTGAGGGGGTAGACTGGTTACAGACTGCTTATGATAAAAATAGGGTGGTGATTACGGAGGTCTAAAGCATAATGAACATTGTAGGCCTATTTCTGTGCTGTTGCGGAAGAGCATTTTGACATCTAATTAGGGAGAAAGTCGTTTTCCTTGTTATTTGTGGATATCGTTTCTTGTATAATTTCTTGTTTGTCTTTTGTTGGTAGGCGTGAGGCCATTTCACCATGGTCTCTGTAGCCCTCTCCTCTTTCTTTACATTCATCCATCCATCCATCCGTCTGTCCGTCCCTCCGTCCGTTCATCCGTCCATCCATCCATCCATCCATCCATCCATCCATCCATCCATCCATCCATCCATCCATCCATCCATCTATGCATCCGTCCCTTGCCCCACAGTCTGTCTGTCTGTCTGTCGTCTTTCTATCTGTCTGCCTGCCACATCCGTATTGCCAAGCAAATTGGCGCTATTTTGGACGGCTAATTTAGCTAGTTTATGTGTTCCAATCTCTGTATGTTCCGCTTTAAAACATACCTTCCATATTTCTTTCCGACAAGGTGAAGGAGACCCTAGATCATAAAATAAATCTTGTAAACAAGAATCGGAGTGAAACCACACAATATACAGTAAAATCATATCGAAAGAGCAAGATATCAGTTTATTAAACTGGTTTCCCTTTTCCCTGCTAATCAGAGTTACTCGTAAATAATGTCTGGATCATTAATTGCGATATTGGTTTTTTGGTTTTTGGTGGGTTTTTTTAGCTCCTTGCTCCTTAGCTTACGTTCATTAACGTACAGTATTCCCATCTTATATCATTACGACTGTGGTGCCACATGTGGAGGCAGGATCGATAACGATAACCAAATATATCTGAATAGCGGATGATTTTTGTGGGTTTTTTTTGTCATACACTTACGCATTTGGGGTTACTAACGATAGGGTAGCAGAGACTGACGCAAATACACGTTAATCCTATGATGTATATATAAGAAAGCATGATGGCCAGACAAGTAACTATCACTTTGATTTTAATCTAAGCTTTACTGATAGCAAGACATTTCAAAATGTTATCTTGAAAGTCTTGAAAATGAAGTGTGGTTCAAAGCTGAAAGTGATTCAGCTGCAACAATTTAATATTTACTGAAAAATCTATGATATGATGTGGATTCTGAATTGCAATCGCTTAGCTGAAAGTCTGTAAAACTATAGAAATCAGTGATCGCTCATTGTTACGTGTAGGGGAAAGTCACAAGTGATGCGCCTCATGCTTTGAAGTGAATAGTCTATTAATACTGAGACATACCGCTCACCTTTTAAAACTTTTCGAATGACGATCGTGCGCTATCCAAAATGGTTTGCGTATATTCAGATTACAATATTCACTTTGGAGCGCTTGAATATTGAATATTGTGATTAGATTTGTTTATCCCTGATAAGTGGACAGTAGTAAAACATGGACGAGATGAATATTAAGTCTGGTGGTTATATATGTAAATAAAGCTTGCCGACAGTTGATTTAATAAGCTTTGCATGCAACAGACTGCCTACTAAAGAAGGTTCCTCGGGATCATACATTCATTCATTCCTTCTTTCTCTCCCTCAGTCTGCAGTAAACTAGTCATGCGCACGCACGCGAATTCAAAGTCCTATCAAACACCCAAATAAGTTAATGTGATTACGGTAGGAGAGACAAGAAGAACATTACAAATACAGAAGAGCGATACAATACACAGACAATATGGAGAGAAAAACAAAGGAAACTGCATTTCTGATAATAAGCCGAGATCCATAGCCAACCCGAGGTGAATTAAGATGGGGGCAGGAGGAAAATGTGGGAGGGGGGAGGAGAGATAGAGAGAGAGAGATTGAGATGTAAATATTTAATTATCAATTTGGCCGCACCTTTCCCAGATTTTTCATGGCTTTGCTGACAGCGACCTGCACCTCCGGCTGTGAATTCAGATACACGCATATTATGATAACAGTAATGAGGTAGCAGGAGGTTTTGGTGCTTTTTTAATTTTTTTTTACTTGACAGATTCCAGCTGTGAGAAAGGTTAAAAGAATGTGAAAAGGTCAAAAGCTGGCGGGACTTGTAAGGCTATGATAGTGTAGTATGAGTTCTTGGATCTCTTACCACGAGCAATAAAGCGTAAAGGATGTTGAAAGGATGTAGGGATCTACTGAGCATTTTGGGTTTGTCGTACTAGTGGTAGGGTTTCGGGGTCTTTGTAAAGGGTGCCGCTTCATGGCTTCGGCTGGTTGTTTAAAAAGTCTGAATCCTCCACCTAGCTTTGTCTGAATTAATAAATCAAGCATGATAAGCCTGGAAGATACGATACTGTACTAAAGCGTAAATATTGCCTCGCTTCTCTGTGGATTTTGTCTCTTCCTAATGAAGGTCATTCTTAAACATACAGCAAAGATTTCAGATTTCGGATTTCACTAGTTTTCTACTGGAATGATGTTAGAAAATATGGACATACTATTTGACAGTACAAAGGCAGAAAAATGGAAAAGACAAAAAAACTTAAGCTTAAGATATTTTTCAAAGAGCAAGAGAGCGAACGAGAGAAAGATATATATATATAGAGAGAGAGAGAGAAAGAGAGAGGGGGAGAAACGTTTAGATAAGAATGGACGAACTTTCAGTAAGTCTCGTTAATCTTCTCTATTTAATGAGTTTAACTTGGTAGTTCGATACACTCAAGGGAGATAATTTCTGTCGATGAGGGGATGAGGGGCAGTAACTCGCACTCCCTTTTGAGCCCTTGGCCTGTTCGTTTCAAGGTTGTAAACCTCTCTCTCTCGCTCTCTCTCTCTCTCTCCTATCTATCTATCTATCTATCTATCTATCTATCTATCTATCTATCTATCTATCTATCTATCTATCTATCTATCTATCTATCTATCTATCTATCTGTCTATCTATCTATCTATCTATCTATCTATCTATCTATCTATCTATCTATGTCTGTCTGTCTTTCTTTCTCTCTCTCTCTCTCTCTCTCTGTCTCTGTCCCTCTC